>JAMKCH010017110.1:0-39398 GCA_023653785.1 Ophioderma brevispina
AACGGCCCAGATGCAACGAGAACATCGAGTAATTTCCCGGAAGACGGCCTCAGATGCCACGAGGAACGAGTATCATTTTGTACAACAGTGTCGTGTCACCCGCCTGATGGAAAAGCAATTGCGCCTTCTGCGGGCAAAACCGTCCGAAATGCAGTGAAAAGCATCGCAATCATTTTTCCCGGGAATGACGTCCCAGGTGCAACGAGAACTCCGTCATTTTCCGGGAAGACGGGGCCAGATGCACCGAGACATCGCTTCATTTTCCGTAAAGACGCCCAGATTCAACCGGAACAATCGCGTCATTTTCCTTGGTAAATCGGCCCAGATGCAATGAGGGTTCAAGATAGTCCATTTGCTGACAAAATATTTTGTTGACGGCCTAGATGCAACGAGACACATTTTCCTCCTTACCTCGCCACGTTTTCGTTGCACGATTGCGTCCTGGCCGCGTTAGGGTTTACTATGCACAAATAATGAATGACACAGTGCGCAGATATTACTTGCACTCTTACTTGCATGCACGCACCCACTAACCCACATACAAAATTTCTAATACTGATATTTACATAAAAAAAATCTTGGGGGGCAAAAATTAATTCAAGTGTTAACAAATTGGCGTGCACTAAACAATCCTGGGTCAACATGGACCCCCTTATTCTGTCAGTGGTAGTGCCAGAGGGCATGGGGACAATTTCCCCCAAAATATTTTTTTCTTGGCTGTCCCCCCCCCCCCCCCAGTTTTTCCCCCTGGCCAAAAGAAAATTACAGATTTTTTGGCAAAAATCGGAGATTTGGGGCCAACAGCCGATTTTGGGGGGCAAAAATCAGCAAGCAATTTGGGGCCCAAATGGTTAAAATTCTCCAAATTTTTTGAATATTTTTAACCTCCCCCAGATTTCACTTCCCCCCCAAAAATAATCACTTTTCCTTTCCCATTGTTTGCGCCCCCCCCCCCCAGAAAAAAGAGGTCTGTCGCCACCCTGTCATGGCTGTCCTAATCAGCCCCATAGGGAATTCAAGCAATTTTTATATTTCTGATGATCCTGCAGCCGAAAATACTATATAACACAGATTTTGTTTTTTATTATCTATAAAGATAGTAAGCATTTCTAAATATGCAAAAAAAAAAAAAAAAAATTGGTTTAAACAAGCCTTGCGAAAATTTTTTTCTTATTAATGCAATTAAGATACTTATTATTCATAGTTGTAACGCCCAAAATCTAATCAAGAGTCCAGAACTCATCATCCGCGTTCTTTCCACCAAGTTTACATCATCGTATCCCTTAAGGAACTCCAGATTTCGGACACAGTGGGTTAACATTTTTAACACGGACAACAAGGAAGGATGCGCTCATTATAGCTCCCTTTCCGAACTCGTTCGCGTGGGGGAAAACAACAACAGGGGCCTTTTCTGGAACATTTCTAAAACCATTTAAGGACATAGCTACACACTTACTCAACATACGAAACATTGTCTCTCTTCCACAGCCATTCCGCGCTTTAAAGATTTTGGCTTGACTAATGGTCTGCGTGTAAGCAAAGTATGATCCAAAACTAAAAAATAACATTAATTTCATTTTACTATGTTTATTTGCTTAGTTTCTCTACTTGACGGTATCTGTTTTCTTTTAAGGGAAATGGCCCCGATTAAGTATATGAAATTTTCATCTTGAAGATTTGGGCTTACAACCCCAAAACTCCATCTGTAAAGTTCCTCCAACGCCGAGATTTTCAATCCATTTTTGATGTGAGAGCGAAAACTTAATTTTGGTAAGCCCATAGAGTTACTGTATAAAATTAATATTGGTTCGACCCAAAAAAGGGGCACATTTTCACCTTCATACCTTCAAACCAAAAACTTCCTTTAGCACTAAGATTTCACGGGGTAACGAGAAAACTAGTAGCTTTCTTGTGATACCAAAATTTTGGCCACGTCCGGTAAAATCTGGGCTTTTTCTGGTGGATGAGGCTATTATCGATCGGGCCATGGACCTTTAATCTGCATTTTGAGCACAAAGTCAAACTTGGCCTTTTGGAGGCACATGTCCACTCTTTCCAAAATCCACCTAACTTTTGGAAAGTGGGGCAAAATTTCAATGCCATGCTAAGTGCACAAACAGTGGGGACTCTCTGTCACCATTTTTGAATGAATCATGCATTAATGTTTCCAATGATTTTATTTTCTTGTCCAGCCTAAGAAGAGACAACATTTAATTTTGGCAGTTTAAAATAATAAATGTTTAAAAAAACATACAAAATAAATTTCAAATATATATAGAAAAGCTCAGAGAATTCTGCTTCAAATTTCGCTAGAATCAAAGCTATTGGTCATTTCCAAACCAAGGTTGGCCGGCCAAACCATATTTTGCTATATAGCCTGGATATAATTTCAAATTTTTATCACTTTAGAATCAAAGTATTTTCATAAGTTACTTTTATGCAATTGATACATATTTATAAGGTCTTTAACATGATACCAAACATACTGCCATTTACGCTTTGTTTTTTCAGATTTTTCGTAATTAAGATAGGAAATGACTCAAAAAAAGAGGTTAAATTTGTGACACAAAAACTTGTACATTAATTGCAAATTTAGACAATTTATGGATTATTTTAATCTTCCTGTTTTTATCATTTTTACAACAATACTGACCAACTTTTAATGATTATTCATTTCCTTTTCCATAGTTTATCCCAAAATGCATAGTATGACCCATCAAAAATGAGGTGTTCCCTGTAACAGGTGGTGTACACTTTTAGTACAATTTTAGATGATCAGAAATTTCACTAATTTACCTTAAAATCCATCAAAATTGACGTACAGTCACTACTTGTAATACAGTTCACAACATTAAACCATTCACAGTGAGAGCAATTAGGTTATTTTTGTTTTAGCTGAGGATATTGTGGTTATTTGGGGGCGTGGTGTCCACTGTTACGTCTGCACAATTTTGAAACATTTTCTTGTGTCACTGCAAAGTATATGGATAAAAAGTGTCTAAGTGTCCCTACATCAAATGTGTATCAACCAATAATGTAGAAATATTAAAAGGATTGATCATGTACTGCTCATTGTAAAAGTTATATTTTAAAAACATGCATGGTGTCCACTGTTACGTCCGAACAGCAGTGCCAAACTTAATCGCTTACTAAACATATAGTTTAGATATACATTTGATGAAAAATTATTCCAAAGTATTTCTTGTGTTATGCTTTGGTAAAATGAAATGATGTTTTTCAGATATTAATGTTTAAAAGCAGGGTTTTGAGTACAGTTGCATTAAGATGTAACATGGACGTGGTGTCCATGTTACGTCCGAAAATGTCTATGGCAACTTACACACTAGAAAATTCCAAAAAATAAAATCGAGTTGTTCATGGCTTTAAATTATTAATACATTTTTCACCCTCATACTATCAAGGTATACCCCTATTAAAAGTGCAATGACATGAAATTTGTACTTAAAAATGCATTTTACATATTCCTTGTAATGTCACACAGTGCGGCCCAACCTGGTTGGAGGACCATATAGGTCATCTCCTTCTCAATAATAAAATAAAATTTGAGTGAAATCACAAAGTTGTTTTAACAATACTGACTTAAGGCACATTCCTCAACCACATACCTTTTTGATGTAGTGGAGGGACCCACTGCTAGGTCTTGCGCTGAAATCCACTCTCACCACAAAAATTAAGGAACATGAAACAGCCGGCACACTTTTTCTGGTGGGAACGGAGGCAAACATTTTGTCAGTGAGGTGGATAGGCGAAACAGAATCCAAAAAAAAACCAATAAAATTTTGGCCCTCCAATTACATGTATAGCCCCATTCCTAGATAGTTGAAACTGCTACGTAGTGGGGATGAACATACATACATGGGCGGAGCCAGGGGGGGGGCAAGGGAGGGGGGCGGCCCCCCCCCGAGATTATCAAAATTTAGAAAAACAGGGGTTTTTGCGCCAAAAAACAATTAGGTTTTTAACCAAACTGAGTTTCATTTTGGTGCTGTTTCACCCCCCCCCATGATGTTCGCCCCTCTATGATTTTTACCATGGTGCCGCCCCTGATAACATAACAAAGTACACTGACACCACCACCTTCAGAAAGACTTTTTAAGGCAAATTAAACTCGTACTTCTGCAAAGAAATATTTACCAGTTCAAAGGAAAACCAAGTGCTGTGCTACAAAATCTCTACTCTGTGGTTGAATATGCCAGTAAAGTATTCATGGGATCCTCACACCACTGCAATTCTGCAAACGCCGAAAAAAAAAAATACAGCAAGTAAATGTTGATCCCCCTGCAAGATGGTAGTATGGAACATGATCTCAGATACCTTTGACCTTGATCCCTGACCTTTGAAGGAAACCCTATGCACCTTAACCTCCAAGTCTGGTTTAAAATGGACTTCAACTTTTCAAAAGAAGACATGAAAAACAAAAGTCTAACAAAACGGGAACAATACACAAACACATACATACAACATGCTCAGATGAACTTTAACCTTGGTCTATGCAGGGGTCTATGACATCAGTTTACATATGAAGGAACCCTACTGCACGGTAACCCAGTAGGGTTTACATCGACTTCCACTTTTCCAAGGAACTTGTTCGAATGGAAGACCGAAAAATGAAAACGTAACCACCAAACTGGAACAACTGGACGGTGCAACGCTCCACAAAATACAACTGCTTTTCAACCAGGGCCGCGGGGGGGAAACTACAAATAGTTGCAGCGCAGATAGCCAGGTTCTTTCCATGATTACAGAACAATAACATGGTAAACGTCAACTTTCCATGCTTAGTTTACATTCAAGGCGAGCCATGGCCATCCTGCAGGGAAAAGAAGAGCACTAGGCGAAAAATAAACGTCGCGGTTCTCGAACCGCTAAATCCCCCTGGCGGGAAGCGGTTGACAAATTTTAAATAATCAGCTGCAAATACCCCCCTTTTACACCCCAAAATCCCCTTTTATTAACCCCACAACCCCCTTAAACCTGGGCAACCCACCCCTTAAACTCGTGCAAACCCACCGTAAACCCCAACAAGCCCCCTTAAAGCCAGACAACCCCCCCTTTTAAACCCGGAACCCCCTTGCAACCCGGACAACCCACCGTAAACCCCAACAATCCCCCTTAAAGCCCAGACAACCCCACTTAAACCCGGACAACGCATGGGCAACGTCCGCAACATGCATACGCACATGCGTGCAGAGCGCATGATGTGTGCACAGGTCTGCGCATGCATTCGCGTATTATGTGCCACAAAACCCCTTAAACCAAAAAACCCCCCTTAAACCCCAAAAAGCCCCTTAAACCAAAACAACCCCCTTAAACCTGGGACAACCCCCCCTTAAACCCCAAAAATCCCCCTTAAACCCCAACAATCCCCCCTTACAAATCCCACAACCCCCTTAAAGCGGGACAACCCCCTTAAAGCTGGACAACCCCCCTTAAACCCTACAAACCCCTTAACCCTGAACCACGCCCCTAAACTCTAAACTCGTGCAAAAAAACCCACCTTAACCAACCGCCCCCTTAGCCCATACAAACCCCCCCCTTAAATAAACCCCGGACAAACCCCTTTAACCCAGACAACCACCTAACCCCAACAATCCCCTTAATTCGCAACACCCCCTTAAACCACCCGGACACCAACCCCTTTAAACCCAGAACAAACCCACTTAACCCAAACAATCCCCCTTAAACCCCAACAACCCCCCTTAAAGCTGACAACCCCCCTTAAACCCCAACAACCCCCTTCAACCTGGGCAACTTCCCCTTAAACCTGGACAATCCCCCTTAAACTCGTGCAACCCACCTTAAACCACAAACAATCCCCCTTAAGCCCGACAACCCCCCTTAAACCCGACAACCCCTTTAAACCCGGACACCCCCTTAACCCCCAACAATCCCCCTTAAGTCCATACAACCCCCTTAACAAAACCCGGACAACCCCCTTAAAAACCCAGACACCCCCACCTTAAATAAACCCCAACAATCCCCCTAAACCCAACAACACCCCTTAAGCTTGACAACCCCTCTTAAACCCAACCCGGACAAAGTCCACCTTAAAAACCTAATCAGCGGAGAGAACATTATTCCCCACCCCCTCCATCAAGTTTCATCACAATCGGACTTATGGATCTTCAGATCGTTTTTGTTCACAAATTTTTTTGGGTGAAACTAACCCCCCATTTAACCCATAAATTGCAAATTAGCTATTTAATTAGCATATCAATGCGCCACAAACCTAATCATCGCGAGAGTACTTATTCCTTCCCCACCCCCTCCCCCAGTTTCATCGAAATCTGACTTAATGGCATCTTCAGATAGTTGTTCCAGCTTTTTGGTTAAAAATACCCCAAATTAACTCATTCATTATGCAATTAGGGTACCTAATTAGCATATGCCACGCCCATAATCTAATCAGATGAAGGCATGCAGTCCGCTCCCACCCACCAAGTTACATCAACCATAACCCCTTATGGGTCTCATGTTCGCGTTCACAAGATTGTGTTGGAAAATACCCCAAATGACTCATTAATTATGCAAATTAGGTACCTCATTAGCATATATGCCACGCCCCATAATATCTAATCAGATGAGGGCATGGCATTCCGATCCCACCCCCAAGTTACATCACCATAACCTTATGGGTCTCATGTTATCGCGTTCACAAGATTGTGTTGGAAAATACCGCCCAAAATTAACTCATTAATTATGCAATTAGGTACCTAATTAGCAATGCCACGCCCATAATCTAATCAGATTGAAGGGCAATGGCAGTCCGATCCCACCCACCAAGTTACATCACATAACCCTTATGGTTCTCATGTTAAATAGCGTTCAAAGTTGTGTTGGACTCCGCCGCGACGCCGCGCCGACAACCAGACGTCCTTGACTGATAGCATAAATCCCCCTTCTGCTTTTCATCAAGTCCATGGGGATAAAAACGAAATGATTTCCGATTCCCGCATTGTGAATGGACTTATTGACATACCTACGTCCTTAAAGGCCGATTTCTGTATTTCAAGATGAAGGCGCCCTCATTTCTAACATACCATGTTTTTTGCATGTACCTGCTTTGTTCACATACTAATCATTGTTCAAATATCTCTCAATCGATGTCCTTAGAAATTCATAACTCTTTATAAATTCTCTATCCGGAATTTTGTTATACACGGTTTCCTATGGGACTGTTATGCTATGAACATAATGTTTATACTGCATCAAAAGGAAAGAATATCCGATTCATCTCAACCTATGTAATTAGCATAGTGCACCTATCTCTATTTGTATTGACTACTTTTAATTAATACATAACACTATATTTTCTCTGAGCCAGCCTTTACACCAACTCTACAAATTAGTACAACGGCATGGTCACACACAGAATTCCTTGTTCCGTTCGCCCGAACCAGAGTTCATTTTCCCAATGGCATCAGGTTCGGGAATGCATTACCCCAGGCCAGCTTGTTCCCAGTACCTACCTCCTGGATGCTTCCAAGGCAGATGCAGTCCATCATAGGTGTCAATCCCAGGGGATGGGGGGGGGGGGGGACATACCCACAATATCTTTGATGAAAGGGATGGTCAATATGAAAAATTTTTTTCCCCTTTTTTTTTTCCTTGTTTTACCCCCCCCCCCCCCCCCAAGTTGATGCATGTGCAGTGTTTTGACCAAAAACCTCATATTTTACATTATTTTCCAAAATGGTTAAAAAAAGAAAAAACCTAAAAAATTTTTTTTATGACAATTTAAAATTAACTAAGTTAAAGGGAAATATGTCAAGATTTTTGTCAAGCTCAGTTTGACGTACATTAATAAAATATATGTACATAATACGAATTCCCGAAAAAAATAATACAATTTGATGTAAAATTAAACAAATAGAGGGCATTTAATTTTTGCTTTTTTGACATACGAAGGAGAAGAAGAAAAATGGGCGGATTTTTCGCCACGGTTTCATTGATCAAACAGCGCCCAAATTTCTCTCCTCATGACGTCAAAGTGATGACCAAAACAACTTGTTGAACGAATTGTTTTACTGTAACTGTTAATATGATGGATTAATGAAGAGTAATAATAAAATTTGAAAATAAGTTACAAAATGACATATTTTGTTTCATTTCGTGTGTTTTAATTATTATTGATAGAAAAACACAGCGATCGCAGTTATAGGAAAGTGGGCAACACTTGAGATATGATGGTCACAACGTAAATTATGGATGGTCCTCATTTTGACGTCACCATTGCTGCGATGTGGATTTGTCGGAATCGATTTCGAGTAAGCTATTGGGCGGAAAATTATTAAAAGGGCAAAATACCAAACAATTTAAAACCATGTGGACCAATTTGCAACTGACTTATGTAATCTACGTTACTTAGCTTTCCAGCAATACCAAATTTTCCAAATATTCAAATCATGACTCTATTTCATTTACAATTTTGGCGGACATTTTTCGATGGGTTCGTGTGCACAATGTGCTAGTAATGAATGTTTGTCAGCAACCCTGTTTCAGTAAAATTTCATCAACCCCCATCCTCCTAATGTCAAAAAGGAAATTATGCCATTGCATATTTCACATTCAATATTGCCCAAACAGCTGGACCTAATTTAACTCAAAAGTTGAATTCAGATGTCATTTTTACCTCATACGGAGCGTCGTACGTGATAGCCAATACGCATCACATGACAATGTAATTTTAAGCGTTATGCAGGTATGGACTGCTGAAGGTGGTCAAAATTATGCCCACTTTCAGGCCAATGTGAATTTAATGTATATTCTGTAGTAATAGTTAGCAGAAAGTACAGTAAACATGACAGTGTTATTCATAGGATTTTAATATAATAATAATAATAGCAGAGATAGATTTATTATAGCGCCTTATGCTATTCACAAAGGGCCGCTGATCACTGTGGCCCCAACCATACCATAAAAAACCATTTAGCATTCATGTTAAGGATGCAGCAGATCGCGATCAGCGCTTTCCCTTAATCAGCAAAAAACTACATGAGAAACATCGCAGCCGGGATCAGCTTCCCAAATATCGCATGGGTAAATCGCGACAACTAAGCGGTTAATGTCTTGTACAGGGAAGGAAATACAAGAGAGATGAATATCACAGGGCTCGAACGCACGGCTAGAGCAGGAGAGCATACACGGAGTCGAGCGCTTACCTGATTGAGCGATCTTGTCCGCTTATAAAAACTTGGGTCTATGAACTTTGTTAGGCATTTGCCATCCGGACATTTTTCAAATTGCATGGGCGTTATTTCATTTATTCCTTATACATGTATTTTCATGTCATGGTTTCCACAGATGAAGGCTCAATCACATCAACAAGGCCAGGGATAGAAATGCATCCATGTTCAGCGTCTGCAGAATAGTAATACTCTTTATTGGTATGGGTAAAATACCTTTTACAGCTTGTTTCAGGATTTTTGGGAAAGTTGATTTTTTTGTGAGGAAACCATTTGTTTATGCAAATAATGATTTTTTACAAATAATTGACATTTTCGGCGGGCAGGTGCGTTAACTGATCGACATGGCCTGCATTTAATATTCCTCCCACCACCTTAAATTCTTGCACATTTAACATTGCAGTTTATTCCGTTAATGAACCTGACAAATTCGTGGATGTTGGCAGAAAAAACCACATTTCTTTTGAAGTTTGGTGAATTAAATTCCCGTTGAGGGAGAATTAATACTGAGGGATATGATTATAGCATTATGAAAACGCGGGACCTCCTTGATTGGGTGACCTACCTAGCCCAGTTATTGTGACTTCAGCAGTGTTCAGACTAGTTACCCACTGGCACTTTAAATAACGTCCAGACTCAATGGCGTGTGGCATTTCTTAGACAGTGAGGTTACGCACCCCATTCATTTCATTATACTGAAAATGGAAGGGAATTTAGTGCCGGAAAGGACTGAATGGAAGAATTTAGTGCCAACCACCTATGGATATTCAAGGTGCATTCGTGATTTACAGCACCTTCTGTTTTATTTCATTGATCACTAGATATCCTTGACAAAAAGCTTATTCTCAAAATTGGAAGCTGATCCGATTTTGCGGGGTTTTGTGGTAGTTATGAGCCAATTGCTGTTCACACAGTCCCCAATAGGCTTACTGTGCGGAATTTTGTCCGTTTATTGACAGAGGAAAAAGAAAATACAAAAAAATTTTGCGGAATTTTTTACAGATGCGCTCACGAATAGTGGATAGAGGTCTAAAGTAAACAGTTCAGTGATATAAAACATATCAACATTTTAGGCAAGTCGGTGGGGGGAGCCGGCTGGGAGCTGTGATCAAAAATGCCCCCTTTAAACAGAAAATTAAAAAACTGCCGATCCAGCAGTTGGTTGACAAAAATGCTCCAACTCTCAATGGACGAACTGACAAAATGCGTAGTCAGATTGGAAAGACTCTCCATGCTCCATAAGATTACACTCGACCAAGTTGCCATACGGCACAAAAAGTTTCTTTACACCAGTCAAGCCGCCCAATCGTCGCAACAATAGTCAAGCCTTCTTAAGACCCAAACCAAAAAGAACTGTAACCAAGGACTCGTTTTTTTCCAGCAACAAGCCGTCAATGGATTCATTTACCTGATCAAATAGTCACTATACCATCCACCAAAATCTTCAAGGAACAAGTCAGCGCAACCACACGTAAACCAAACTTAAAGGATTAAATCAGATTCTACACTGCGCACTCACAAACCCTTGCTTTGGCTTCAAGCACGAGGAGTTGCCAGTGGCGTACCGCCCGGGGGGCAGGGGGGGCAAAGTGGCCCCCTCTGCTCGGAAACAAGCGGGACGATATGGACCAAAATATGGATTTTTTATTATCTTTTTAGCGGGAAGAATTTCGACCAAGTTAATGCACTAACATTTGGGCAAATTTTATAAAGCAAAAAACATCAGAAAATTTCGCGCGCCACGCGCGCATTTCTGGTTCAAATTCCTATTTATTGGAGCAAATCACGGGGACGGCTTATGATTTTGCCCCTATGGCGGGACGACTTGAAATTTGCCCCCTCTGGATCGACTACATCGGTACGCAACTGGGCGGTTGCAGAGTTATCGTGCTCAAAGTCAAGTGGAAGGATGTGTCGGCAGAATACTGAATTCATCCCTACTGAATACTAAACTTTTTTACTACTGTCATGACTGTGGCAGATTTATCATTGGATTATTTATTTTTCCAGAGATTTTTACCATGTTTAAACCCCATACTGAACTTAAACTTAAACTAAGTACAAACAGAGAAGATGAGAAAAAAAGAGGAGGGTTTAACTGTTACATTATTCAAATGTGAGAAAAACTGTTCATCCGCCGATTCATCTTAATGCCTTAAAGCCGATTTTGATCGTCAAAATGAAATTGCGCTCTTGCTGGGGAAAACATTACATACACCTGTCATTACATCCCAGAACTATTCCAATTACACAGTTGTCAACTGGCATTACACAAAGTCATTACACTTTGGTCGTGTCCAGTACAGCGAAAAAAAACGTTACTCTTCTGCATTCACTTAAGACAACTTTGACCCCAAATTTTCAAGCAGTTGGAAACTTTGGACACTTTCTGACACAAAAACAGCTATAGTTGAGTGTATTCAAATGCATTTATCTAATCATTTCATCCATTATAACATAGTTCACAGGAATAAATGGATTATGGTAAATTAGGCTAAATAAGAACGTCCTTTATGTGGACATCAAAAACATTAAATCAAGGTTTAGCTACTGAAAAAAAGGCTAATTTGCTGTTTTCTTTCGTTAAAAAAGTCAAGGGCGTTTTTAGGGGTGGGGTTGGTGAGGGGGGGTGAGGGGGGGGGGGGGGGGTGCGGGGAGGGGGGCGAGGGGGGTTGGGATGGGGGGATGAGGGGGTTCTGGGGGAGGGGGGGCGGGGGGGGGTTGGGTTGCTGGGTGGTTGTGTTTGGGGTGCGTGGCTGAGGGGGGTTTGGTCTTTTTTTTGAGTAGTTTTTGTGATGTTTTGTTTTTTTTTTTTTTGGTTTTTTTTGGGTTTTTTAGTTTTTTTTTTTTTTCCTCAATTATTTCAGCCAAGAATTAAAATAATGATCGGTCAGAACAAACGTGGAGGTCTGACCGCAGGGAACATTTAGCTGGAAAATTAATTAAACTGTTTAACAGGTGTTTAGTTAACAGGGTGTCAATGACTTCGTTGTGAAACTTTCCAGACTGGCCGAGCTTGAGTCGGATGATGAACAGATTAAATTACTTCAAAGGTTTAATCGAACGGCCACTTGAAGTACCCAAACAATGATCTGGTGAATGGCGTAATCCTGGGTAATTCGGATTCAAAATCCGAGCCATTCTCCTTCTAGGTATGTGACAATCGGCTGCTCACTCACGTGTCTCTGGTGGCACCTTTTGTTTTTGTGCACTTGCGCGGGTGGGTACAGGAGCGCTGTTTGCGTGTTTGCAGAGCTGTATTTTTGACGTCCGGGTACTTTCGATCACGTGTGACATAGTACAAGGATTCAGCTTGCCTTCCATCTTTGATTTTTTTTTTTTCGTTGCGACCATGGGGGAAGTGGTTAATACTACGTTGGTTGAATTGAAAGGTTCAATTCACATCGTGTCAAATTGATGAACTGTACATATTAAAAAGATGTTCAAAACTATTTTGTTTAATAAGAGTATATATTTATCTGCATCCACTTGACATATTACGTTCATGCGAGCACCCGAACGCATGCTGTGAGCAGGGGGAACGGAAGCGAGGTGCACACTCCAAGAAAAAAAAATACGATCGCCATGATTGGTAATGTATTGATGATCATGACACACATGAACAGCGGGTGAAATTAACCGCCCCGTCTATACGTGTGATTTTACATTTTGTTTGTACACATTAAAGAATTATCATGAAACAAACAACTATGTTTAATTAAATTAATACATTTATGGTCATAGATTTTTTGTATTTTAAACAGCGAAACAGTCTTTGAGCATGATAAACAGCACGTCTTGGTCTCAAAATATCGGTCGCCATGACAGTTCATGTACACACCGATCGTTTGCGTTCCATTTTGTAAATGTTAAAACGCATAATTATGATTCGAAGTATAGTAATAATTTATATAATAAATACATACATTAAGTGTAAATATTGTGTTATATTTTTTTAAATCCAAGCACCGAAACATAGCTCTGAGCATGTTAAAAAGTATGATTTTGTTTCAATTGGCAGCCCCGCCTATTGTTGTCCCATGCACTCTTCAGAAAAGGTTCAAAATGGTCAAACAGTTCCCTATGTATACTATTGTGTACAAGGAGCATTTTGGGGCGAAATTTGTAAAACAAAAAAAATCATTATTTCCTTAGATTGGATAGCAACCTTGGAAGTCATGTTGTGGCAGCGCTATTCGTCTAGAAGTCACATAGGCTACTCGGAGGTTGTGGCCGGCCATTACAATTTTATCCCGTATCTTATATCATTTATCAATTCTATACTCGTTTTGTGCATAACTTTCACTGGGGTACCTGAAAGTGTCTGAATTTAGGAAAAAGGTCTGAATCTGGCAAAGGCTGTATGAATGGGGATTAAGCTTAATTCAGACCTAACATTTCAGGACACTTGCCCACCCAAAGTTAAGCGCTTTGCCACCCAGAAATGAATCAAAAATATTACAAAGAGCCAATGATAAACAACATTAAGCGCTGCCTATTGATATTACACAAACCTCACGTATTGTAATCTACTTGTCCTATTGTGCCAACCCAAATCTATAATCCCGTTGAGTCAGTTGTTGCTTTTCATTACAATGCAGATTTTGGGTGCAAGAGTCTGAATTGGGTGTCTGAATGTTGTTCTGAATTTTGTCTGAAATTGTATAAGTAACAATAGATAATTCCTCAGTGTGTGTGAGTGACTAAAATTCAGACCATTTGCCCAAATTCAGACAAAATCTGACACCCAAACCGGTGAAAGTTTAGAAGTTATGTTACCGTTATATGCGCATTGTGCGTTTCGAGGGTAAGGAACCAGGTGAAATATTTGTGGATGACTTTGGCAGCGCCAAAAATTGCACTTCAGGTCAGCGTCGGCACAGTGCGCGAAATGGAACGGGGGAAATGCCCTGGGGTGTTGCTAATTGTAGCTACGCTTAAAAGTGGAAGTAAGGAAATACCTGTGGTAGATTTTTGTATGCCTGTTAGCTGGGGGGGGTGCTGGAGTTTAAATAGAAAGGTGTCAATTTTAGCAAAGAGGGTGTTATAATATTATTTTTCAAAATTATTTTTCTTAAATTTTTTTTTAGTACTAAGTTGTTCAGTTTTACAGTCTCATTTTTCAGAGTACTGAAAAAGATTAAATTACTTTTCTGTTTTTTATGCATTCTGGTTTTGAGTGATGATTGCTGGCGATGGTAAGCTGATGATTGATGATGATGCAAAAGTAAGGTTCGCGCTAGGTTGCGTTTCTGCGGGATATGACGAATTTTTTTTATTTGAGCGCAAAAAATTAGCGTTTGAGTAAATCTTAAGGGGTTTCTTGCGCGCAGAAAAAATATCGCGCCGACCACGACTTTTTTCAAGTTCGGCAAGTGACCAAGTTGTTCGTGTCATCCTTGAAATAATAAATGCATTAGGGTAAATAAAAAAGCAATCTCGTATTTTAAGCCCGCATGTGTTAGGCAAGCGGAGATAGATCATAGGTTTGTGACAACACAAAGCCGGCAGGCAGTGGAGACCTGTTTCACAGAACTGACAGTGTTCATTTCTTGGCAGATACAGGAACTACCAATTGCTAAACAAAGAAGCTGGTGAGGTACGCAAAATATAACTATAATACTAATTAATGTTGAATGATTTTAACAACCATTGAAATCTGCCGAGTAATCCGCGAGTAGTCTGTGTGTTTTGTATGGATGGACGTGGCTGTGACCGCACGAGTTGGACCGACCACAATGTAATAACAGAGTCTAAGCAAGTTTACCTTAACCACACGTCATATTCATCTTCGTATTTGTATAGTAATAATAATATTCGCCATCAATACGACGTAATCTTTATGAGGGAGGGACGCCTCTCATATTGCGTCGTGCGTGTTGTCTTATATAGTGTAGCATTTGGTTTACTTAACTTATTTGTTTTAGGCGAGCCACGCAGATTGCCAGGACTTTGTAGGGATGATAGAAACGGGATGTAGAAGGAGAAGGGATATGATTTGACTTATATGCAATATATCGGAAAATCTGAAGAAAATGTTTCAAACATCGGAATTCTTAAGGGATTTGCGAGAGATCTTTCAGCAGAGAAAGTGGTTGAAGAAGGAAATCAAATCGGCTAAGTTGTTGAGCTCCGAGTGTTACCTCTTTCGCGAGATGGTTTCAACCAGTCAAGTGGCTAGATGTACCGTCTCGGATTCCTTACTTGTGCAGAGGGTGTAATTTTTAATAGTGAAATGGCTGAGGAAATCTAGGCATACTTTTTCGGTTTTGACTTCTTCACTGCTGGTAACTATTATATAGTAACCTGTATATAATATAGGGAATATAGGGATATTTGTAATGTAGAATAAGGACGAGGTATTTTGAAAGAAAACATCTCTGCTGGTAGGCAGGCGTTGACGACCCCCCTTAAGTTAAATGGAAAAATCGCATATCTTACGTCATAGCTCGTTTGCGGGATGTCCACGTTGGAAGAATCGAGTACTTTCCCATGATACATTATGTCAAACGCTGGGAATAAGTTTAAAGATTGTAAATTTCATATCTGTAAGATGACAGTCTTAAAATATCATCTACTGAGTTATGGGATATTGATGAAATCGATCACGTGATCTAATCTCCAAGATTAGCCACCGAATCATGTAAGTTGTGGCCACGTGTGAAAGAGAATCGAGTAATCACTATGTCCCACATCATGTGTCAAGTTATGCCAAATAACATTGGTAACAGTGGGTGGCATAACGTCATTAACGATGTGTACACGCAAGCTGATACCTTATCTACTGTATTGTGGGATTACGGTGAAATGCATTTAATCCTTTTCATGCTCCAATTTATGGGAACTTAAAGCACTCAAAAGGGATTCTGTGCTATGTTTGTTTATATAATTGACAAAGGTTAGGCCCTACGGGTAACTAAATAGAAAAAAATAAAATTTGCTTTTGCTGTGGACAAAGTAGGTTAACCAAGAAATTGTTGTAAATGTGAAAAAAAAATAGCCTAAATTGATATCTTAACTGATGATCAACATTAGCTGATTTGAAGGTAGTTGGCATGAACATTGTCCGTGTTAGATTGAAAATTGTGAGCCTTGAGAATAAGATAAACTGATATTTTGTCATTTGAGAATATGGGTCCTTAAGTTCACAAAAACAGTTTGTTTTGAGTCAGTAAAATTGAGAAATATCAATTTCCCCCATTCATACGTTCTTCACTTTATGAAGTCAG
This sequence comes from Ophioderma brevispina, assembly GCA_023653785.1. Lineage (NCBI taxonomy): Eukaryota > Metazoa > Echinodermata > Ophiuroidea > Amphilepidida > Ophiodermatidae > Ophioderma > Ophioderma brevispina. The sequence continues at coordinate 16,436 of JAMKCH010017110.1, forward strand.
TAGGACTTCATATTGCGAGTGTTGGTACTCAACAGAATGTAGTAACTCTAAGCTACGCATGGTACCTATTTATAGGAATTAGTGTATACTTGTGTTGCGAATTGGGTGGTATGTGTGCCTGTTTGTGTGGGTGTTTTGTAAATGAATGTGAGAGTTGAATACTTCACGTCTGTATATTTTGGTTTTTTAAAATCTCATTCTTTTTGTTTTTAATAATAGTGAATTTTACATTTTAAAAAGACATTTTATTATTCTGAATATGAAAGCCCTCCACATTTCATCGATTTTCCTGTGTTTGTAACCTGAAATAATAATAATGATAATAAAAATTATGTAATTTGATCCAGGTTGATACATAATTCCCCCCCTAAACTGTCACCCCTCTTCTTCTCCCCCTTTGGCAGTGCTTTTCCCCCCCCCCAATCGCTCTCTCCGTTTTTCTTTCGCCCGTCGCCGCCGTACTTCCTTGTTCCCTTCTTTTTTTTCTTTCGCGTCGTTTCTCGCTGATCTTCTCCCCCCCGTTCGTCTGTCTTTCCTTCATTCGATCTCACACAGGCCCCCCGGCTTGCTCCCTTTTTACTTTTTCCCACTCTCCTTTTCGCATTCCCATTCACCCCTTTTCCCGTCCCCCTCTTCCTATCCCTTATGAGTTCTCCGCCTTCCTTCCTTTTTTCTTTCCTAGATCCACCCCCCGTGGTCTCCTCTTCTCCCCGTCCCCCCCTTCTGCTCCGGCATATCTTTTTTACCTCGTCTCCTTTTTTTTTTCCGGTCCTACCTTTGTGTTCTTTAGCTCACCTGTGTTTTTGTATTATTTAAATTTAATGGTAATATTGTAACGATTAATTTTTCACGGTACTGCATTAGTACTTAATTATTATCATATTGTTTTTGCTGTATTTCTATGATTGAACAATAGAGTGGATTTGATTGATAATTCATTTCAATGTACAAAAGAAATAATGGGGAAATACAGGTCCGGAAAGGAGAAAGAAAAGGGCAAAGGGACAACACAAAAAATTCTAAAAGGATCCAGCACCCAATTTATTGATATATAAATAATGGGTCTATTCTAAAGGCACGATCTGTGATTTGCTACAAATCAGAAATATTGAAAAAAAAATCATCAACACTCTGTGTTTCCATGTCTGTGACAAGTATGGGTTGTCCTAACATACCATGCAGTGATAAAGACGAAAGCAGTAATAAGGCCACAAAATTGATATTTTTATTCATGTACTGTGCCGCACTACGCGCACGGACACTTTACTACACACGTAACGAATGGAGATTCGTCTATCTTTGAACCCTGCGTTTCTTCATTTTAGTCAATTTTCAATTTGAAAAGATAATTTATGAGAATGGTACAGACTTCTTAAGTATTCTTCACTTTGAAGCTTTTTCTGCGAATTTCAAATATTTTTGACTCTTTCGTGTGGATATGATAGTGCCTTTAATAATAAAAGCCATTGTTTTTTAAACGGTATAGTGCAACACTGTTGAGAACGGGGCAAAAAATGCTACTTTTCAGTCCAATTGGCACCCCTACTTCTAAAACCGATCAATATGTGTTTAGTGTTCTTTCACTATAGTGAATGTCTATGAGCTAAATATATATTGCGTGCAGAGTTTGGCGAATTATTCCAAGGGGAATAATGCATTTTCTGGGATGTATAGGGCCCAGGGAAACCTAACCCCCCCACCACACGAATGTTGTAAAAATACCTTATTCCATTGAGTGGTAAGAATGTTAAACTATAGAAGGATAAAAATGTACTTTGCTTGTCGTCATTTATCTTTACTGCTTTAAATTTTTACAGGTATTATACGCAGGATTCATTCTACCAACTAAATAGGCCCTCTCGTACATATTTAAAAGCTGGTCTAAATTATAGGCAGGTTTGCTAGGTTGCTGTGGTCATCCGTGCTTTTTTATAAATGTATAGTTCCAACTATTTAATAACTCACCGAATGTACACCATTTCCAAGAGTTTTAAGTAAATTAACTTTTAGAGTTATACTGTAATATTTAACCCTATTTGTTGGCAGAAATGCCCGTATAATATTATAAAAATTTACAATAGCTTTAATAGTATACTTGTCCCGAGGGACCTCCGGGTGAAGTACAATTCAGTTTCTAAGGTCTCCTTTTGGTAAACCTTGGCCTCAAACCTCATTAGCCACAAATTCGATTCGGCTCCCATCCGGCAAATTTCCAACAAAATTTCAGTCCTAAGACCCCTACCTTTGGGACACACATTAAGTTCCCAGGCACCCAAGTTCGGAAATAGGGCACCCCACATCCCTACCTGAAAAAAAAAAAATTAGAGCCACTCCTACCGACCCAATCGATCTGAATTTAACTGTCATTCACAAAAGCCCCCCCCCCTCCATCGCAAAAGACGCTCCCGAATAAGGTTCCGGAAGGAACCCAAAACCAAACCCAAATCCATCCGGAAATGCGAAAGCCGAGAACCGCGAAAATTCTAGTTTGAATGGTAGGCTAACCTTACACATGTTTAAGACTTGAGGGTTTGTTGTTTTCAAAAGTGCATGGAACTCACGGCGTACTTAGCAAAAACTGCATGCTAAAATGTCAATGATCACTGACACGGCAAAGCGTGTTGCGCTGCAGCCTGGCGTAGGGGTTCGAGAAAATGCAGAGCTTGGACCGTGGTGTGTCCCTCTTATCCAATCGGAGCGTAAGATCACGGGGGCGTGTACGATATCCAACTCAAAAGAGCGGTTTACACCAAACCTCAAATGTGCCGCCAGCTGCCATTGCTGTAGGGAGTGTCTCTATAGCCAATCATCGCGGACTTTACTTGCACGTCATAACTAAAATAGACTGATGGCACTTAACGATGTGATTTTTTTTTCCGGCGGCCAGGGCGATTGAATGAATTAAATATAAAATTACATTTGTTTGTTAAGGTTGGGGTATTTATGATAGAGGAAACTTTCATTCAGGTCTTGCCCTTTTATCTTTTGAGAGTCAATTATGAAATAGTCATGAATAGAAATTGTGAAAAATATAACTGAAGGTAACTGGGGAGCAAGGAAACATTTGGGGGAAATCTTCATCTACTCTGCCACCCCTCTTTCCCCCCACCCACACCCCTTGGTGATGTGCTGTCACTGATTAGTAGCAAATTTATTCCCTGGCTACAAACAGTATCTTATTCCCATCTTATTACAAAAATATAGCCATAAAACAATTAATGTGCATCTGGGCAATTTCCAAAACTGGCAACTCATTATTGTCCTGGGTAGGCAACTTGTGACTGTCCAGGCAGGATTAATGTGGAACCATAGAGTTACATAAAAAAACTATTAGCTCTATGGTGGGCAACATGGTTATTGGAACACTTGATTGTCTTGCTGAATTTGAACCGGCAACCAAAGCAATGTGGTGAGGCATTGGGACTCAGATCCTCACTGTGTGAACCGGAAATCACCATTTTAGGTACGCCACTAAAATAGTCTTTTGTGGCGGTTGGTTAATTCAGTGAGGACATACTGATCTTTAATTATCATATTTCTTATGTTGCAAACATACTCTTTCACTTTAAGTTGGAGTTTTAAAATTCATTCTATTGAAAGATTTAAAAAATTATAATTTTCCTCTATTGACCCCATGGCATTGATCTTGGTATCATTTTAGACCTATTTTTCATGCTCTTTAGAATAGTACCATTTGTTTTGCCCTGTCCTTGCTTTTTTAAAAAAATTGTAACATTTACCTCATCTTTCTCATCTTAGACGTCTGCTGGTTACACCACAGGTTTAAAAGTAAAAATACATTACCACTTGCAAATTCTGCACACATGGCAAAATGATGGATGAGAACTTTGCTCAGTCATAAAGGAAAAGGGCGCCCTTATTGCTCAATGGTTGTGAGAAAGTTCATGGTTACTCTCCCTACGAAGCTGCAGCCCTGACGGAATAAACCACAGGATATGCCATGGTAGCAGAATTCATAGGGATTGGGACATAGGAACTCTTACCAATGCGATGGGGTGAACCGAATCCCAGTTCCAAGCCGGGAGTATGATTGAAAAGATGATTTACCTTGAGCTAAAAAATGCAACAAAATTCGAAGAATATTTCTGGAGCGAGTTTCAAACTTGCCGACAACGGTTTACGAGCTCGGTAAACACCGAGGCGTGTGCAGCAACGCCAAATATGCTCCCATTGAAATACACCATAAAATACGATACAGTATGGCCCGAGGTCTCTACCTCAGCTACTCAAAATCTGGCCTGATGTCAAGCTGTCAAGTTCATTATGCTTTCACCAAGAAAGATCTTTCGTGCTGGGAGACATCAATGGGCAGCAGTAGAAGCGCAAACTTCGGAATGGGCACACACGGTTCTGTCCTGGCACCCAGTGTCTTCAACATCTACGTCTATATGCCAAAGGGAGATTGTTCGCTGTACTCCTACGAAGACGATACGACAATTGGAATAGCTGCTGATTGCTTTGAGTCCTTAGAAACATGTTGGCAGAAAGACCTAATCACATAAGCCAATTCTTCCACCGAGGAACTGAATCAGCAAACCCAAGACCGTCAGCTTGTTCAACTTGCAAAATCGATGCGCAAAAAGAGAACTAAAATCACTTCTAGATGGAGAAAAACTGTAACATTGACCCAACACCGACGTACCTTGGCGTCACAATGGACCGCAGCCTTACTTACAATCAAACACACCAAGGCAGTCGCTGCCAAGGACGCAGTATCGTGTCAACCTCCGCAGAAGGCGCGAGGAAGATGGGGTGCATCCTTTGACAGCTTACATACATTATGTTGCTGGATACCGCCGGATTACGCTCACCGTATGGAGTCACAGCGTACTTTCACACAAGATTGATGTGTCTGAATGATGCACTGAGACTTGTTAGTGGGCCTTTGGCGAAGCCTGTAGAATACCTTCCAATTCTGTCTGGCATAGCTCATGAAAATCTTAGGAGGCACCTTCAGACGATCAAGCTCGCCAAGAAGGGTGATTGAACCTGGTAGCCTAAACCCACCACCAACACCCTTTGAGGATGCAGAGAATTCCACGGAATTTTGCTACCCAATCCGTGACACTGCAGTCACAGTATCCCTATCGATCATCATGGATCAATGACAGATGGTATGAGCAATTAATGGTCATCCTCTACTTTGAACCTAAAGCAGTTTGTGGAAAGCCCAAATAGCAAGCCAAGGTGGACCTTGATAGGAAAGCAGGTCAACCTCAACAGACTTAGAACTGGCGTTTGGTCGTACAAAGAACTCCTTCACAAGATCGGAGGAGAACCTTCACCAAACTGCGATGTGCGAGAGACACAAACCATTAGCCACATCATAGATGACGTGAGGTCTACAGGTCCCCAAGAGGAATTCCGGGCGTGATCAACCTGGATGATGGGACTGTAGGCTGGTTGGAGACTGATCTTCCACTGTGATTTGGACTTGCAACGAACGAAAGAACGAACGAATAATAATTATTTGATGTTTGAAAGATTTCTATATCAATAAAGATGGAATTTCAAAAAATACTTGGTCATTGATACCGATACAGGATAGATTAGCCCTAGTAGATGGCGGCAGAGAGGGGTTTTGAAGTCGGACCCCACCGGACAAAAACTTTTCTGAGATCTCATTTGTGTTCAGAAACAAGTCTCGTTTTCGATTGTGCATGTTGCAGGAGACTGAACTGAAAGTGGTGCAGATTTTGTAAAAAAAAAAGTAATTTTTGCCATATTCAGAGCTTTTGTTACGCAGAAATAACCCAAAATGATTTATTTATAGGCTAATAATTGCATTTTTACACACTAGAATTTGATAATTTTGTACACGCTTTATCCCTTTAATTATAATTTTTTACTTTTTTTATTATTATTTGAGAAAGAAAAAGGTCAAAATTGGGGTAAAACAGTGATTTTGGTATTTTTTGGAAAACTTCCATAGAAGCAAGACCCGTTGTACAAGGGCAAATGCATGAGGTGTCATTTTGTTTGTAGAATGGTCTAGTTTCAGATTTGCCCAAAACTAATCCAGAAAACAGTTCCGTTGCCATGGAACGGATTTTGTTGAAACCATGTCAATTTTGCTCAATTTAATGACATTTCTGCTTGCTAAATACCCCTGTCCCCATCCCATCTCACTTATATAAACCGTGGCTTCTCAATATAAGATCTAATTTTACATAATAGATAGGAACACTTAACTTTTTGTATCAGTTAAGGTAATATTATTTCAGAAAATAAAATTTGAAACCCAATTTTTAGCTAAACAAGTCCAAATAAGGTAACAATGTCAACATTTGGAAAAATTCTCATTGTTTGTTATTTTTGTAAACTTCAAATACATTCAAGAATGCAATTGTGCAAATGGCCAAAAGAGCCTAAATCCAAAATTTTGATGACCCTATCGACAAAAACCTTTTGAGAATATGTCATTTTATTAAAAAAAAAAAAAAATGTCTAGTTTCAGATTTTCCCCCCGTTGTAAGACTGAAGGTGTTGCATATTCCTGTACAAGTTTACTTTTGGTTTTTTTTTTTGCCCATTTCAGCATCTTTTTTTTTTAAAGAAAAATAACCCAAAATCTGTTTTTCTTCTATACAATTAGCATTTTACAAATCGGCCCTACTAGAAAGATAATTTTGGTATCAAATTAAAGGTATGACAATTTTTTATCATTTGAACTATAATTTGGAAAGACACATTGTCTCAAAATATGACCAAATTAATAAAGGGGGAAACGGTCAAAATTTGGGCTAAAACTGATTTTTTTTTTTGGTAGTTTTTTGCGAAACTTTCAATATAGCTCAAGAATCCATAGTACAAAAGGGCAAACGAGGCTCATTTTGTTTGTAATGACAGTATGAATGTCTAATCTTACTAGTTTATCTCGTAGGGGATATATTTGGCACTGAAAAAAGTGGTCCCATAATGCCCATGGGGGTCTATCCCACTTTAAAAAAAAACCTGGAATGAGCACAGAGTTTTCCACTTTTATTTGGTAAAAAATGAGCATTCAAGGGCACTTTTAAAGTCAATAGGCCTGTGTGGCATAAAAAGGGCTGGAGTAGGCCACACACCGTAAATGGGACACACACGTAGATTGCGTAACTGTTTCCTGTGTTTGTGACACTTTTTCAATGTCCTTTATGTGTTAGTGGGCTAGGGTTTTAAGAGAAGCCTTTAAGACGTGCAAAAATACGGAGTTTTATTGTTGAGAAAATCCCTTCTTGTTGCTAGGTGGAGTTGCTATGTAGTGCATAGACTGTAAGCATGTGTCAGGACCTTTTTTTTCTTTTTCACTTCCGTTGACCGATTCTCCTTTTGCCCTTGTTGAAACTTTACTTTTGCTCTTGTTGATTGGCTCTCTCCTTTTGCCCTGGTTGACTCCTTTTGTCCTTGTTGACTAACTCTCCCATAATACATTTTCCAGATTTAACTTTAGAATAATAATGAAACATTATTAGCTAAATTTGATTACATTTCACATACAAAACCTATGGATGACTTTACGACCGAGAGCTATTTCCTTTGGGGTAAAAAATTGGCAAAAATCACATATGTAGTACACAATATTTCACTAAATGGTAGCCTGACAGAATACATACATATACTTAGAAATGATAAGAATAACATATCATGGTCTCGAAATATAATAGAGGATAACATGCATTTGCAGGGTGCAAGTCTTGGAGATATGAAATAGATATAATTGTACTAAAATCTATACCAACATTATAGCCCCGGAGCTAGCAGACTTTTGTAGCACATCTCAAGTACAAAGGGTTTGAGTGATTAAATATGTAGAGAGACTGACAGGGACCCCTGAAACATAATTCTTAAGTGTCACAAATGGTGCCTTAAGGAGAGGGGGCCAAGACAAAGTTTGTACAGAGGTCAAATTTTTAAATTGACCCAATCGTGCTGAAAAGTATACCATGTTATTTTTCTAGCCACAAGTATTCAGGAAATTTATAGTTTGTACTATCTACAATGTAAGGTTTAAGAGTTATAGACTAAAAACAGCAAAAATCAATAAAAAGGGTAAATTTCAGAAGTACAGGGGTCAAATTTTTAAGTTGCTCTGATTTGGATAAAAAATGGTGCAAATTATTTGTGGAGCTCATAGGATCAAAATAAGGAATAGTTTTGAGTGTCTCAAATGCTTGCTTAAGAAAGTAGGGGGGAAACAAGGTCAAGCCCCATTGAATGCAATGGACGTTGACCTTCTGTGCCCCTACATCGGTAACTAAGTAGTACAAAACTATATACCTTTCCTGAATCCTTGTGGTTAGACAAATAACATGGTATACTTTTCAACATGATTGGATCAGTTTAAAAATTTGACCCCTGTACAAACTTTGTCTTGTCCCCCTCTCCCTAAGGCACCGTTTGCTGCACTTAGAATCACGTTTCAGGGGTTCCTGTCAGTCTGTCAACATATTTAATCACTCAAACCTTTTGTACTTGAGATGTGTTACAAATGTCTGTTAGCTCCCGGGTTATTATAGTCACATCATAAATGTATAAAAGTATAGTTTACCCCATCAGCAGACTTTAATTAATTAGCAATAAGGCAACACAGAGGAGTTTCAGAATGGTCCGATTCTTTTCAAAATGGTGCCAAATTCTTAACATAGTCCCATAGGAACAGATTAGTAGGGTAAATGAGAATCTTATTTTCGAAGTTTGGGGAAGAAGGTTTGAAGATGTTTTTCTATAGTTTGAAGGGTGTTGAATCAGATATTTTGGGTCCAACCTCTGTGAAATGTAGGGAACTTTGTAAAATAAGGGGGTAAAATTAGTACGGGGTAAATTTGAAATAGAGTCAAAGTGTGTTGAAATGTACACCAATGTATTTGGCTCATTGTAAGGATTAAAAAGGTATAGTTTGTCAAGGTCCTGACCTTAGTTAAACAGGTACCGCCCTATTAAGGTTCATGGTCATCCTAGGGGTAAACCTTACCCAGAGCTCCGATTTTGTTGAAACTGGTGTCAAATTGTTCGTCTCGCCCTTTTTACAATGTTTGGCATTTAGTTTCGTAGTTAGTTGGCAAAATGTAACAAGGATCTACATGGTCTATAGGGGCCACCAAAACTTGACCTCAGAATTGTATACAGAGCTGTCACCCAAATAATTAAAATGCATTTTCTGCTTCAGTATGACCAGAGCAATAATTTGACACCAGTTTGAACAAAATCTGAGCACTATATATATTTTTGCCCTAGGATGACCTTAAATATTAAACCTTATCAGAGTTGTCGCTGTGTAACTAAAGGAATGAACCTACACAAACTATGTTTTTTTTAATTATAATGAGACAAATACATTGCTGTATATTTAAAAACAATTTGACTTGATTTCAAATTTACCCCTATGCTAATTTTCCCCCTTAAACTTGTGCATTGTGTAGGAAGCGAGTTTCTGTGGTTGACCTGAATGTGAACTGTGACAAGAGGAGAGAGGGGCATATTGACCGCTGTTATAACAACAACAATGTGATCGTTACCAAGGAGGTACTAACCGCGAAGTCCAAAAGAGGGGTATTTGGTCGTTTGTTGTCATCCCGGTCGCCAAGTCGAATTTTATTGGCTAAATATGACCTGTCAATGTGAGTAGTTGATTTGACATTTGCGTTAGGTTTTCAACGCACGATTTCTCCAATGCGGAAGGATCCACGCGCTGGCGCGCTCTGTGGCTAGGTGGGGGGGGAGCGAGGGAACTTCTGGATGGACTACGATAAACGGGAACTAATTCCTTTTCGTTCCTCTTTTCCTTTCCATTTTCGCACTGACTATGCATCCCGCGAACAGATAAATGCAGCCGAAGATTATTAATGCCGACGCCAATACACAAAAAATTAAGATCGTACTAGAAAATGTAGGTGATGAATTAGAATTTGTTAAAAAAATCTTCCAACAAAATTAACTCAAGAACTCATGTCCTTACGGGTGTGCGAAATAAGGCAGTGCTTGAATTATGAGTCTGTCATGCAGTTCGACACCTCCTGGAAGAAACTTTTGTATGTCTGGACGCCAGAGCTGCTGTCTTTCCACATCAACGCAATTCTTGATCAGCTTCCACCCCCTGCCAATCTGAAGCTGTGGGGCAAGACCAATCTTGGACTCTGCCAATTATGTCATCATTGTCATTGTAATGTTCCACATTCTCAATGGTTGTAGCTACTCATTACAAAGCTGAAGATATGAACTGGCGCCATGACCAAACACTGAAAGCAATCTCTACAGGTCTGGCACCGTACGTCGTAGAGACAAATCAAAAAAAAAATCACACCTGAGAATCTGAACTCCATTCTACAATAGCCTTTCGCACAGCTGATGGTATACAACCTATCAAAATCCAGTCTTACCAATATGCCTAAGACAGAGCCAGCCAACGTTCTGAAGAAGGCCAATGACTGGATATTCATGATGGATGAGGAAGACAAACAAATAGTGTTCCCTCCAGAAATCACTGAGACAGCTAAGAGACCAGATATCACCCCGGGATATCACCATCTTTTCTACCAAAACAAAGAGAGTGATCATCATAGAACTGACGGTCCCTATGGAGGAGAACCTATCCAATGCATATGCAAGAAAGAAATGCAAATACCAAGATCTAGTGGCTGACAGTGAAAACAGAGGTTGGTCTTCATAGGCTTACTACTTTCCAATAGAAATAGGAAGCAGAGTTTTCTGAAAAACTTCAACAAGTGCCTGGTATCCTTGGGCATTCCTAATTGAAGGTTATAACCGACAAAGCAGTCAAAATTGCACTCAGAACGAGCTATGTCATCTGGCTCAGCAGAAGCTCAAAGGCATTCAGACAGATTGAGCTATAAGCAAGTCCAGCAATATGCTCTGAGGGAACGGGTTGGCGCAGCGTATCTTCCCTCGCCTTTCACCAATGCGGTCCCGGGTTCGATCGCTGGTAGGGGCTCGTTTCTCGGTGGCTTTATGTGATTTTGGTTTCTCGATCCATACTCGTTCCCGCAGGTTTTCTCCGGTTTCCTCCTGCTTCTAAATCGAGCTTCTTGGCATAAATCTGTTCTGGTATTATGGTTTCTCTGATGTGCTGAGCGCCTTTCATGGCTGCCGCACAGCGCCTTGAGCACGTTTACGTGGATATGTCTCGCGTTAAAAATACACATTATTATTATTATTATTATTAAGTGAAATGGTTGAGCGCTCACAAAACCAGGTTCACGGGACCAGGTTTAACCCGACAAAGTCTGGTCCAAAAGCCCAGAGACCTTAGAACACACTAAAATTCTAGGCAAAGAGATACTGCATAAGGTGAATTTTCCCTACTAAGTCACCTTCACAGAGGGAGATATATCAGGAGTGCTTATCTTAAAAGGGATAAAAGTAGGATCCGAAGGTGACAGCGCTAATGCATGTCCTACCAATGAACTATTCCTTTGTACGAGGGAGGGTTTTATAGAATATGATTCGGAAGATAGTGGAAGAACTGACGGTCGACGGTCCCTATGAAGGAGAATAGGATTCGGAAGATAGTGGAAGTGGATGAGATGCAATGTGGATGAGATGCAATTTGGGGTTATGCCAGGGAAGGGAACGATAGATGCAGTGTATATTTTGAGAGGAGTTTGCAAGAGGAATATCGAGCTAAAAGCAAAAGGTTGTATATGTGTTTTGTAGACTTGGAGAAGGCATTTGATAGAGTACCGAGGAAAATGATGGAGTGGACAATGAGGAAGTGAGGGATACCAGAAGTAATGGTTAGAGCAGTGATGAGTTTGTATGAAGGAGCAAAGACAAGAGTTAGAGTGGGATCTGATTTGTCTGAGGAGTTTGAGGTGAAGGTGCGGGTGTGCATCAAGGTTCTGTACTTTCGCCGTTGATTTTTGCAATTGTGATTCAATCAATCAATCAATTTTATTTGAACTTCAGCATCACAGCAGTACACGACAAGAAACATGCAATACAGAGTATAATTCAATATGATAAAGAAATGTACAAACAGCAAATATTTAACAAGCATTGCATAATAGAAAATAAAGTGAAACTGTGAATGTGAAGATTTTTTTTTTTTTTTTTTTTTGAGTTTGTATGAAGGAGCAAAGACAAGAGTTAGAGTGGGATCTGATTTGTCTGAGGAGTTTGAGGTGAAGGTGCGGGTGTGCATCAAGGTTCTGTACTTTCGCCGTTGATTTTTGCAATTGTGATTGACGTAGTTACGGAGAGTGCAAAACAGGGTTTGATGAGTGAGATGTTGTATGCTGATGGATTGGTTTTAATGAGCGAGAAAATGGAGGGACTGAGGGAGAAGTTTTGAAAATGGAAGAAGGCTTTTGAGAGTAAGGATTTGAAGGTAAACCTTGGGAAGACAAACGTTTTGGTGAGCAGTTTAGAGAGGGAGGTGGTAGTGAGTAAGGTAGACCCATGTAGCATGTGTGGGAACAAGGGTAAAATCAAATTCAGTGTGGTGCGAGAAATGTGGTAAATGGATCCACGGGAGATGCACAAAGATGAAGAGAGTGACCCCAAGTTTGCCAAGAGATTTTATGTGTGGGAGATGCGAGAAGGGTGCTGGAGGGATGATGGAACAAGAGGAAACGTTGTGTGATGAGGTGGAATCGGTGAAGGAGTTCACCTACCTGGGGGACAGGGTTACTGAGGGCGGTGGCTGCGACAGCTAGAGTGATGTATGGTGGGTGAAGGGAATGTGGGGAGTTGTTGCAAGGGAAAAGAATCCTTTGAAGATGAAAGGAATGGTGTATAAGAGTTATGTGAGATCAGTATGGGAGTGAGACATGGTGTCTGAGCGAAAATGAGATGGGGATTCTGAGGAGGACAGAGAGAGCAATGACGAGAGCGATGTGTGATGTGAAGTTGATGTATAGGATGAAGACTGGGGACTTGATGCAGATGGTGGGTTTGGAAGAAGCGATGGACCGCTTGGCGAAGGCGAATAGTGTACGTTGGTACGGGCACGTGCTGAGGAAGGATGACGGGTATGTTTTAAGAAAGGTCTTTGAGTTTGAGGTGGGAGGTTTGAGGAGGAGAGGACGTCCAAAGAAGACTTGGAAGAGGCAAGTGGAGGAGGAGAGTAGTAGGGTTGGGTTGAGGATGGAGGATGCAACATTGAAATCGGGTGAAGTTAGAAGAAGGAGTAAGGCGGTGCTACGAGTGTGAGGTGATCCGGCACCTCGTGCACAGGGACAAAAAACCGGATTTAAAAACTTTGGATTTACTTACTATTACTGTCCTACTGGGGGGTTAGGACATGCCAACTTAACAGCAAAAAAAACAAAAAAAACCGGTGATTCAAATCGGCATCAACATATCCAAAATGATATCCGGGCGTAACCCGGATGTCATGCGTGTCCGGTCCGTATTTAAGATATATCCTTAGTAGGGGAGCGGCCAATGCCCCCAAAAGGGTTTTAGAAAGATAATTTTGGTATCAAATTAAGGTTTAACACGTGTTCATCATTTTTAAATTTAATTTGAAAGCCAAAATTTCGCTATAGACATGACCTCTAATAGGAGGAGGAAAAGCGTTCAAAATTGGGATTAAAAAAGTGATTTGTATTTTTGGGAAACTTTCCACATAATGCAAGAACCCAAGTGTAACAAAAGGGCAAAATGATGGGTGTCATTTGTTTGTAAGAATGTCTAGTTTTAGATTTGATCCCAAAAAGAAACCAAAAAACTTATGGTCTGCCATACAACAGGATTTTGTTTGAACCATGAATTTGTTCAATTTTATGATGTTTGCTGCTGAAATAGCCAGGTCCCACCTCACCATATATAAATCTGGCTTCCAATTTAAGATCTATAGTTTACATAACAGGGACATTACTTTTGTATCAAGTTGAATTTCAAAAAATAAAAAAATTGAAAACCCATTGTTAGCTAAAAGCCCCAAATAAGGTACACGTCAAAATTGGGTAAAAAATGTCATTTTGTTTTTTTTTTTTGTAAACTTTCAATATGATCAAGAGCATTGTGCAAATGGCCAAAAGAGCTTAAAATCAAATTTTATAATCTGACAAACCTTTGAGATATCTAATCTTTGTTTCAGAAAAAAATGTCTGTTTCAGATTCCCCTGTTGTAGAGACTGAAGTGGTGCATATTCTGTAAAAAATACTTTTTTGCCCATTTCAGAGCTATTTTAAAGAAAAAATAAAATTCAAGAATTCAATGGTGCACATGGCAAAAAGGAGCCTTTAATCAAAATTTTATAAATCTATCTGACAAAAACCTTGCTTGAGATATCTCACCTTTGTCAACCAAAAAATGTCTAGTTCAGATTTCCCACATGCTCTCCCGTAGAGACTGCAAGTGGTTCTGCATATTCTCCCCCCCCTTATGTTTAAAAAAAATACTGTTTCGACGCCCCATGTCAGAGCTATTTTACAAGCAAAATAACTTAAATTTGTTTTCTTCTATAAAAGGGGCATTACACACTAGAAAAGATTAAGTTTGGTATTCAAAATTAAAGGCTATGACAACTTTTTTTCATTTTATCAGTTCAAATGAATCTTTCAAATTATGATGCAGGCGTAAACCTGTTTCTGTTATCAAAAAACGGTTTTGCTATCACCAACATACTTTAATTCCGAAATTTTATTTCAATCAGAAGTACATTTTTTGGTGTGTCTTTATGCATAGGAAGAAAATATAAGAAGGAAGCACAACGACCAACTTTGCTTTGACCAATCCCTTGCCGCTCTATAGTTGCCAATGTGGATTGGATGATGATAGTAGAGTCTGTGGAAGATGGTGTTAGTGGAGGAGGAGAAATGCCGGTGGAGTGGCTGGTGTGAGTGTGTTAGTTCCAAATTTTTAAGGGAAAAATAAAGGCAGATTGCAATGAACTGTGGGATGCGTGCTTATAGGGGTGTGAAGTGTTGGGAAAATGCGATGAAAATTGTTTGGAGAGGATTAATAGAAATAGATTCGGAGGATAGTGAACGTGGAGGAGATGCAATTTGTTATGCCAGGGATGGGAACGATAGATGCAGTGTTCATTTGAGGAGGATGCAACAGAGAAATATCGAGGCAAAAGGGAAGAAGCTGTATAGGTGCTTTTGTGGATCTGGAGAGGCCTTTGATAGAGTACGAGGAAAGTGATGGAGTTGGGCAATAAGGGAAGAGGGGTATACCAGAGGTGGTGGTTGGGGCGGTGATGAGTCTGTATGAGGAGCAAAGACAAGAGTTAGAGTAGAAGGTTGAGTTGTCTGATGAGTTTGGAGGTGAAGGTTGGTGTGCAATCAGGGGTTCTGTGCTGTCGCCATTGGTGTTTGCAATTGGGGTTGATGTGGTCTACGGGAGAGTGCGTAAGAAGGTTTGCAATGGGTAGATCTGTATGCCTTGATGAATTTAGTTTTAATGTGGAGACAATGAGGGTTGCGGGAGAAGTTTTTTGGAAGTGGAAGAGGCATTTGAGAGTAATTAGGGCCTGAATGCAACCTTGGGAAGACTAAAGTTGCTGGTGAGTGGGGATGGGGGGAGGGTTAAGTGAGTAAGGTGAACCCATGTGGATATGTGTGGACGAGGTGAGGCAAATTCATCAGTGTGGTTTGAGAAATTGGGAAATGGATTCATGGGAGATCACAAAGATGAGAGATTTGACCCCAAGTTTGGGCAAGAGACTTGTTGTGTGGAAGAATGCAAGAAGGGTGTTGAGGGAGTGGGGAAGGAGGTGGAACAGTTTTGTGACGTGGTTGGAAACGTGAAGGATTTCACATACCTAGGGTACAGGGTTAGTGGGGGTTGGATGCTAGGTGGCTGTGACAGCTCGAGTGAAATATGGGTGGGTGAAGTTTAGAGTATGTGGCAGATTGTTACTTGGGAGAAGATTTCCTTTGAAGATGAAGGAATGGTGTCCAATAGTTGTTGAGATCAGTGATGCTGTAAGGAGTGATACATGGTGCCTGAGTGAAATGAAATGGGTATTTGTTGACAGGGCCGAGAAGCAATTGATGGATAAGGAAGAAGACTAGGGATTTACAGATCAGATGTTGGGTTGGACGAGGGCGGCCTGACCGACTGGGCGAAAGCGAATGGTGTAAGATGGTATGGGCAAGTCTGAGGAATGATGCGAGCAAGGTTTTTTAAAGGGGTTTTGGAGTTCGAGGTGGGTGGTTGATTAAGAGGGCCGACCAAGAGACATGGAGGAGCAAATTGGAGGAGTAATTAGGATGGTTGGGTTGAGGATTGGGGATGCCTTGCATCGGGTGAAGTGGAAAGGGAGTAAGGGGCGAATGCTACGAGTGTGAGGTGAATCCGGCCACTCCCCCTTTTGGCCGGGGACAAAACCGGATGTAAAACTTTGGTTTTTACTTACTAACTTACTACTATTCATACATCCTCACAAGTGCCCTTCCGAGATAAATCCTAATCCGATTTTCTCCCTCGAGAAAATTCGCAGTATGTGGTTTTTCTCTCTTCTTCATTGCGGTAAAATTCGCAGGTCATCGGGAATCAGCACGCAATGTGACTGCTGGCGAATAATTTTTTTTTCTGTCAGGCAGAGCACTCTAGTGCACTGTCATTTAGTTCATATGATCTCATATGTGACATGGCATAACGTTACATAATGTTGGGCATACAATAGATAAGAGGATGGTCCAACAGTGACAAGGAACAGTTTGATATTACATCGACATTCCTACTTGTTAAAATAAAACTAATAATGATAATAGTTGGATTACTATATCGCCCAAACAGCAGTTCATTAATTTAAACCAGGCAAATGTGTTTTTCCTAATGGTACAGAGCCATACAACATCCTTTTAAAATACATATCAATAGGCTCAAACATTTAACTGCTTTGATCTAGTACATTAGAGGCAGGGGAATAATCAGATGGTAAAAAAGGATATATACTCAAATATCCCACAGCATGAGGAGTTAATATTAAGTCTGGTACCAACCAACTGGGGGGTCAACTTTTCAAATGAAGGTCAATTCACATCTCCAGCCTACCTACTCACAACATGACCCCACATGACCGCGGGGGGGCGCGACCTCAACACGCAAAGCCCCCCGACCCCGCCCACCACAAACGGGGACCAACCAATCCTCACCCCCCGCCCCAATATCCTTTCCCCGCCTAACCTCTCTTCCCACTCTTCAGCCCAAAGAGGTCAATCTCACATTTCCATATCCAATCCATCTAATGTACATGACCACACACATCACGCTTTCAAAAATACCATCAAAGAAGCCGAACATTTAACATTGAACCTGCATCAGCATCGAGACTGGGAAACACTCACAGATGGGCAAAAGGACATTCACTCAAACATCCCACACAACAGCGAGGATGCCAACCTTAAGTCCGGCACCACCAAACTTCAACTTTGAAAAAGTTCAACTTCACATCTCCACCAATCCCACAACCCGACCCCACATGACCGCCCCAACCTCAGGCAACGCTACCTTTGACCTCCATCAAACAAACGAGGGATCCCCAACGTTGCCACCCAACTCGAACCTTCATTCTTTTTCAATTTTTTTCAAATGAGGTCAAGCCCCACATTTCGTCATCCCATCCGTCACAAACCCCGACCCACACGACCCTGAGCTCATCAACACTTAACCCCTTCCTCTCAAAATGACACACGAGGGATCCCAGCTACCAGGGCCATGATGCAAGTTGGCCCCGACCGAACTTCAGCTCCCAAGAGGTCAATTTCACACCTCCAGCCAATCCTAGCAGCCAAATTCACCTGAAACCTTGGGGGGGAACCCCCCCCCCCCCGCAACACGTTGACCTCTGACCTCATCAACAAACACAAACTGTGGATTCCCATGTTACACACCCAACACCGCAAGCAATGGTCCCAACTGACTCCAACTCCTCAACACAAAAAACAATCTACACCTCCCGAGCCCAGCCCACAACCTGCCCCACATGACCCCCGAACGCGGGCACGCGACCTCCGACCCGCAACCACAAGTGAGGGGTTCCCATCTGCCCCATGACCCACGGCTCGCAACCGAGCCTCACCCCTTCAATGAGGTCATTTCATCACACTCCACAAGCCCCTTACAACCGGAATCCAACCCCAGCAATGCGACCTCTGAACCATCCAAATGGCAATGCCACACACTGCAAACCCACCGACCCAAGCTCGGCCTAAATCCGTCAAAGCATGAGGATATTAAAGCACTTTTAACGAAACCCCATTTTTCACAACAACAAAAAATCACCACACCGGAAAGCGATCCCCACGTGTTCCTTCTGCTCGGCAGATGACAACAAAAAAACCGCTATGATAATAATGATTTGGTCCCGTGTTGACAAATTTCTTTGGGTCTTGAATTAAAATGCCAAACCTGAACACTGTCGCTACAATGGCCCACACTCTGTCCGCAGTGCTGGCTCACAAGGCTTTTTTCCAGAAATAAGGCATATGGGTTACATAGTGTGATAAATCATCCTCATTCAGGGCTAAAACCATCAAAGGGACAAAGAATTTTAAAAACATGAAGCTTTCACAACCGCAGTGAAGCTCCTATGGAGCCGCACCCCCAGGAAGCCACGAGGGCTAAAAAATTGTGCTTTCTTTCGCAAATCTAACATCAAATAACAATGATAACCAAAAGACCTCGTGACCTATTATAACTGTGGGTAGTCTCAAATCAATACAGGTGTAAAAAACTGTAAGACCATAAATAAATTAAAGGCATACGTACCGGCCTAACTTAATACAACATAAAAGAATTAGGGCGTCCCCACTTAAAATGTCCTCGTTTCTCTTTGGCAATTACAGTGATCACGTCCTAGCAAATCCCCGTATAATCCACAATAAGCCATGTTAATGCTACAAAAAGGCACAAGCATTTCACTAGAAACATCTCTGACAACAGTAGGCAAGGTTTTTTTTTTTTTTAAACTCGCAGACATAATCATAATCATCCATGTTTTTAGGCCTTCTGTCATTATACGCTAACACAAATTTTTTTTCAAAAATTGGCAAACTTTTAAAACAACCGAGGTTAACCAGCAAACCATACAAAGTTATATGGCATCCTATCCATTGAGCTGCTGCGAAGAAAATACCCACATATAGCGGCTTACATGGAAACGCGTTCAACACGCCGGGGGTTCTTGGAGGGGGACAAACACAAAGGATTTTTGTCGGGAACCCATGCTTCGTTCGCCAAAAAAAAAGGGACTATCTGCAAATGCGGGATTACCGCTAGGGGTATCACATTTACAACAACAATCAATTCTAGGTCCCGCTATGGGTAGCAAATTCAGTTTTGATTGTGACTGGTTCAATGATACAAATAGGAAAAATTAACCTAAACATATCAGCAAAATAAACCTAAGTGTGTATTTTCTTGCGTAGCAACAAGTATCATTTTCTTATATTTGGCTATTTTAAAAAAATGTGTATCGTTTGTCGGGTATTGAGAACAGGTCCGCAAGGGGTATAATCTAACTGCAAATCATCGTCAATCAACCCTTTATTTGTTCAACATAGAATAGCAGCAAAACAATAATGATAATTATGTAAACTATTGGCAGTACAGTGAATAATTTATTTGTTAGGTCAAAACATTCAAATCAAAAATATTTTGCCTACAAGTAAGATGGTTTATACTAGATTATAAGTGGAATTTAAAAAATATATATAACTGGGATAGATATATAATGGAAAATATATGTAAGCACATAAGTGACCAGGGTGGGGGGGGGTTAATTCTTATGGACCCTCAAATTTGTTTTCCGCGGGGCGTTGGCCTCAATGTTTTTTAATTGGCCTGACTTTTTAAAAGGCGTTCTTTTCATACAAAAAAAATTAAAATCGGCCAAGCCGTTAATGGCTTAATTAATTAGTTGGGGTCTCCATGGAAGCACCCCCCCCCTTGGTCACTAACGAAACTGAAGTCTCTGAGAATATTTTTTTTAATCAAAGAAACGTCAAAGCTATTTTTTCTGATAGACGTTCGCACCATACAATTTAAGTAAACAATCACTAGTAACATTAAATAATTAAAAATAATTAACGCCTTTATGTGCCGAAAACAATTTCAGCATGGACGTTGCTAAAAATAAAACCGTTAGCTGACCAGAACTTCAACAGAAATGACTTGTATTGTGCAACACCCGTAAAAAATACAGGATAAACTCAGGCTTTGTGTTAAATATAAAATTATGTCTTTGGGTCTTCTAGAATAGATACCAACATCGAAGTTTTCAAAAAGAATGAATTTTCCGTCTTTTGCCCAATTTGGCGTGTTTTGAAAACAATGTTTGGCCCCTATTTTGCAGCCAAATAACAATTTATTTTTATTGATGATTTGGGGTTGTCTTTGGAACCTTCACATGTGGTATTAAATCGTCCAAAAATCCCGGGGAAAATCCCTCGGGTTTCATGGGTTGGGAGGCGGTTCCCATGGAATAGCCCCACCCCCCGGCACTAACGGAGTGAAACAAACCCTTGGTCACTGAAGTGTTAAAAATAGCACAGTAAGGATGTCCTATACTGATTACCATTAGGGTGTAATTTTCAATGAAAACTAGTATAATTTCACCCAAAAAGGTCCCATAGGGGCCGGGATATTTAACTTGAAATTGGTCATCCCGTTATGTGTCACTTTCAGAACCTCTGGACCGAGCAATGGCGGGCCACGAAAATCCAAGACGCTCCCCCCCCGGTCAACACGTTCAAAAATTTACTCAAACTTTAATCCTTTATTTCTCACACTGGGCAGTCTTGGGCATAAAGCTGAACGGCATAACGATGTACAAAACACAGCGTATTTAACGAAACAGCAACAAAAACACACCGGAGACAGCCGGAACATGTTATAATATGCAGTATACTTTACACTTTTACGGGTTCGTATATAGAGTTTTCAAATAAAATTTCTCGCCGATAATCGATGCGGACAGAGGGATACGATCAATGGGTCGCTGTTGAATCCCTTACTTTTGTCGTGCGGGGGAATGGATAAACAGATTTAAAATTCGGATGGTGGAAGTCGTTGTGCTTCCTTCTTATCTATTTCTTCCATGGTTATGGGTATTGTAATCGCACAATTACCTAAACTGTTTAACTAACAGTCCAGACATAGACAACAAACTATACCTTTAATCTTATAAATAGACAAATTACATTGGTGGACATTAAACACAAATTTGACTGATTTCAAAGTTACCCCTGTACTACTGTTACCCCCCTTTTATTTTACAAAGTTCCCACATTTCCCAGGGGTTGCGACCCAAAATTCTGATCAGCACCCTTCAAATATAGAAAAACATCTCAATCTTCTATAAAAGGATCAAAGGATTACAAGGATTGTCCAGCTTATTCGTAAAAGGAGTCTTTACTTAGTCAAACTCATGAAATAGCTTCCACAAAAAGACACACCAAAATTCCGGATCGGTGTTTTTATATATTAGTCTCTATAGTACTGTATAGACACATCGAGGGTTACAACATCAAATGGAAAGATTTGCTTATCAAAATTTGGAATTGTGCATGGCCAAGTGGTCCTAAAAAAACGTGTAAGTTACGTGTACCTTACCGTTTAAGATGCGATCTTACACGTCTAAATGTCTTATGCGTGGAAGCATATGGACACATGGCTTCAAAAAACGTGTAAGGTTGTTAATGTAACCTTACACGAGTAACATGTACATGTATCTTACACGGTCAGGAGTTCATCTTACACGTCTTTAAGTGTGGCGCGCTACGAGAGATTCCTTACGGCTACAAATGCTTGTCATTCATCGAGACACGATTGGGCAAGGAGATGACTCTTGAAAAGGAAAGCCTAAAAAACGTTATCTTCGCCGATTGGAAAACGACATAGTACCACCTAAACCGAGGTTGTAATATATAATCTAGGCCTATATCATAAATTTTTAAATCAACGGAATAACCCCAATCCTAATTTGTTGGCCTCCTCTAAATTAAATTAAGAAAAATACCTTGACCATGGTCACATCAATATTTTTAGATATTTCTTTTTAATGAGATTAATATTATTGCCAATACACTGGTCAAGTCTGCAAATTAATCAGGACTCGTCCTACAATCCCGCTGTCAATGGTATAAAACCGTCCATCACTTAAAAGACACATCTTACCGTGTAAGAAATATCACCTTAATTTCATTGGTCGTGCATGCTTTACGTGTAAGATGAATTGGCTGAATGTGATTTTTTCAGCTTTATCATGACATGATTCCGCCGATTTAAGTGTCTCGCTACATTTTAAGACGTGTAAGGTAGCGTCTTAGACGTGTAAGGTTGCATCTTAAAGTGTAAGGTTACACGTAGGTTGTTACACGTTTTTAGGACTACTTGGCCATCATATTTATAGGCAACTACCTTTAATAATATTTGACTATTTTTGATTTATACAACAAAATTTATATTTTTCAATCTCTTAGTCAGCCTTTAATTCCATTGTATAACTCGTCGAATACTATTGATCTTCCTTCTTCTTATTCGTGTCCAAACACTGTGTTTCTCAACTATGATCCAGCCAGATATAGGGTACACGTCTGGCTGCTTCACGTGAATTCACGCAGGTCATTGTTTGTGCATTGTTGCTGCTCCAGCATTGGTCAGAAGACCAAGAGTGTCCATTGTCTGTGGTGCTGTTTCCACAAACCACATGTATTAATCCTGAACTGCTTCCAGATAGCCCCCCAAACTTCTGCAAGGAAACCTAGAATCGGCCATTTCTGGTTCTCAATCTGTTTAGGCATCGCCATTCAGCCGAATGAGGGGTCGCTCCAGTTGGAGATGCTCACCAGGTTCAATACCGATAGATGTTAAGTGGTTGATGGCAAGTCTTTCTTTCCACAGAGGCTACCTCTCTTAGACCCCTTAGAGACTGTTTTCAAGAGGTGACGTTGCTTAATAAACTCTCTCTGTGATTTAAGACCGGTTGGCAGCAGGTACCTGTCCAGACATAGGGTGCTTCACATTGGATACTTACAGCTATGC
>JAMKCH010017111.1:0-23298 GCA_023653785.1 Ophioderma brevispina
TGTAAACCACAAACACAGGAAATAGAGTAAATAGAGTTTCCACATGAAAATATACCGACCATCACGTCAAGAGTCAGAACCTCGAGACTAGTTAACGTGGTGTCTACACTCTCGAATGAAATGACTCTGACGTTAAGAAAATGAACACCTTGGATTAACAAAAATGAACACATATTTACTACCTACCACATGTGTTCAAAATGTGTGAACATTGATTTAGAACACAATGTTTCTTGTGGGAACATCATTTGCAACTTTTTTGGTTCAAATTTGAACAACTGAACATGTTCTAGAAGTTAAACACATTTTGGTGTTCAATGGAACAGTTTTGAAAACAGGAGGGTGTTTGTTAAAATAAAGTGTGTAGATTAGACATGTAGTGTAAAAAATGTTATTTAAATTTGAACATGTAGTGTGAAATCGTTAGACACATGTGGTGTTCCATAAAGATACTCAATGTTCAAATAGAATATGTAATGTACAAATGAGAACACATAAATAATGTGTTCAAATTGGGGTTCAAAAAGATTCATTCAAAAGTGTTTTCAAATAGCAATTTGAACATGAAATGTAAAAATGAGGAACTATGAAATAAAATGTGTTTACTCTGGATGATGTCAAGATAACGAAAATTGATTTTCACAGTATCAGAAAATGTTTCAATCAAGAACAACAAATGCATCAGAGAAATATTCAAAGTGGAAATCAAAACATTTATTACAAATTCCATTGGCAGAAGTAGTACAATAACATGGACGAAAACAACGAGCAATTAAATAATCAGCATTAATCTAAACCAATCCAAAATTGAATGAAATATATCAGAGTGATTATAAACCAATCAAAATTGCAATTCTATTTAACCCTAGCGTCCACACATTATAATAAATGATAATTGGAAAATTAGTCCGCCATAGACACTCCGTGGTAAGTTTCACTTCAGATACGGCGAGTTAGCACTTGTCGAATTCAACAGCCCAGATCGACAGAATACAATAAGAATTGTCGTTAATAGTGTGGCCCAGCTTAGAACAAAATAGATAAATGTTTCCTTATTATATACACAATGTAAACTTCCTCTGCGATACACAAAGTCTAACGATGCCAGCTGGTGAATTTAGAATGATTGAATGGCTATTTCTTATAGCTGCTGCCAGCGTATTTCGTCCAAGAATTTGACTTGACCGCTAATTTGATCCACGTGATTTCTTGAGAAAAAAATACCGGATGACGACACAGGGCGTTCAAGAATGAACACCGACAGAAAAATCGTAAAATGCATTCAGAACACTGCTGTTCAAAAAGTATGTTCACGATGGGAACACTTTGCTTCCTCCCTTTTTATAGGATTTGTCAAGCTTTTATCGACATTCTGCTTGAAGGGTATAGGCTCCCCTCAAGCACCTCGGACATAATGTAACATAAAGCCTGGGCTAGTACATATAACCAGTCCAGCATGCAATGCAGGCACTGAATCACAACTCATCTAGTGGTAACAACTCACGTACATTTTTCTCTGGCATTTTTCTGCATTCTGCATTCTGCAAATTAAAGAGACCGGTCAAATGGGTTCTAATGCCTAACATCTCACGTTAAACGCATTTAAATGAACATACCAAAAATACGGTCATGTATCAGAACGCGTTCATTTCATTTACAGTGTAGTGTAGCCCAATCAAGTGTGTCGTCGGAGGTAGTTCAACTCCTTGGTAACATTGTGATCGCGAGACTATGGCCGAAAAGGATCGGACACTAGGGTATCCGGCTTGACTATAGTCCGAGGACGATAACCTCCAGTTATCTGGACTTCCGATAGTCTTATCGCCTACTGTAGTCCGTCGAAGGCTTGTTCAGACCTCACGTTCAAGGTTTCAGAGTAGGATGTGCCTTGAGGTGAGTGTATTCTTGGAGCTTATCAGAGCTATATCTAGCCCTCCTTTTTCGAAAGAAAGAATCGTACTCCTACCTTTCTCAGGAAAAAATCCGAATCGCCTCATCGTTCTTAAGGTCTGTAGGAATTCGATTCTTCGCTTTCGAGAGTGGCTGCTGTCAAATTGAAACAGCAATGTTTAGGCTCAGGCGAACGTGAAGAAACTCGTCTTTCAGTTTCTTTCTATTTTGAAGGATGTTCTTCTCATTTTGAACGTTGCTCGTTTTTCAGTTATCAAAGTAAAAAGTGTATAATGATTCGGCGGCCGTTTTCCAATAACCAATAACAAAATCCGAAGACATGTTTCCCCTCGGAATGTCCTAGCGGACATTCTCCAACCGCTCAATGAATGGCACACTATCAACCGGTGTTTTGAGTACATTGGTTAAAAAATGCCATTCACCAATTAACGGTTACTAGCAAAGGGTGAAATTAATACGATTTTGAAAAATTCATACTAAAGCGTATATTATGGTATATGATATATATATATATATATATCATCTATATATATATATATATCTATAGTATAATATATATATCTATATATATATAATAATATATATAATATCTATTGTACCTTTTAAGAATTGGGTGAAATTACGGAACCCCTTTAAGTGTAAGATCTCTAGGTAAGAGTATTGGAATGAGGCGATATACGCAAGGTCAGGTGATTTCTGGATTGCTCAAATTTGATGACATCATTTTATGCGCATCATCTTTTTGCAATACCAGGGATTGCATACCTCTCGATTTGTATTCTACAGGTTTAAAATGAGAAAAAGGTTAGTCTGTAAAAAGTTTCGCTGGGGCAAGGTCCTTACAATCCAGACTGCGTGGGACCCAACAAAACGTCCAGTAGAGTGTTCTAGCGTACAATAGCTCGTGAATTTTACATCCAAAAGTGTCCAAAAGTATGTTTTGTTCTGATAGTAATTGTTACTCGATAGCTCTCTATTCAGTAATTTAGTCTTTCCCTGACGTCCTCAACCAAGCTTAACTGTGTAGGCGGGATATTCGGGATATTATTGGCAATCGCGGAAATAAAACATCTCTTATATTCCATTGCTATACAATCTTCACTGCTTAAAGACACAGATTAATTAAGCAAGTAATAAACGGAGCATGTAATGACAGGTTTACCAAGATGTTGAAGTATCTTAATCAGAATATGATAGCTGTTTAATAATGATTTACCATTTGATCATTTGTACGCTGTGTGAATCTATAATGTCACTTGACCATGTGTAACCAAAACAATCACCATCGCATCAGTGGGATTTTAAGCGTCGCAATTAATTTTTCACTATCCGAGTCAATTTGGCGCCGCCAACAACATTCGGCTTTGCCTTTTGTTTGATATTTCCCCTTGCAAACTTTTTAATTTTAAGTGTTTTTAAAGCATTAAAATTGATCCTCAGGCACAGTGAATGCTTGACACGAACGACATTCAACAGAGCGAAACACACAGTACGAGAACATTTCTGATGGGTAACTAGGGATTTCCGTAAAAAACCTGACCCTCGGACACCTTTTTTTTTTCCGACACACTTATAATTCGGAAACCTTAACGGAATACACCTGTGCTTTATTCCGTACTACAAACTATTCTTCCCAGTGTGATTAGTAATGATCAACAGCCGATGTTAAGTAGGATTCATTGGTGAAATATTAGGTTGATTAATGACATAATAGATGTTTCTCAAGAAAATAATTCGCCAGGTCCATTCTCTTGTAGATTGTGAAAAGCTTTCAATAGCCTTGAAAGGAATTTCATGTTAGCGGTACTTACAATTTAATTTTGGATCCAATTTCATAAATTCCTAAAAGATGGAATTCAAGAATTTTTCAATATGTAAATAAAAAAAAAAATTATAATATTTTTTATAATTATAAGAAAAATAACCTTTTCAGGGGCATCCAAGGTTGTTCCCTTCAGCTTTACTTTTCGTTATATCAGCGAAATCTAGCATGTGCTACAAAACAACAACAGTAATTTTGGGCTTTACTTATACTTATGAGAAAATCTCACCGTTTGACGTTCCTTCGCAGTATGTCGATATTAAACTCAGGTTCCACGCCGACGATACAACAATCTTTACAAAGTTTTTCTCAATCAACTACGCACGAAGTTAGTTGAGTGTCGGGAGAAAATTAAACATGTCAAACAGAACTACTTTGACTGCAAAAATTATCATATCCCTAACGACAAGATTCCATCAAAGTTTTTCATTTTCAAAAAGATTACACTTTTTTTAATCATTATAAATCACTTGCTTTCTCACTTGCTGAATCTTATATTTTGGGGGAAAAAAAAAAAAACAAAAAAAAGGGAGGTTTGAAGATGTTTTTCTATAGTTTAAAGGTGCTGAATCAGAATTTTGGGGTCCAATCTCTGGGAAATGTGGGAACCTTTGTAAAAACGGGGTAAACATTTATTACAGGGATAAATTTGAAATAAAGTCAAACTGTGTTGAAGTACATTAATGTATTTTGTCTCATTATAAGGATTAAAAAGGTATAGTTTGTCTATACAGCCCATTAAAAGCAATATTAGCACATTTTTTTGAAGATCGCCCCCAATTTTTTAAAAAATTTAAGTGTTTTACAGATTTTTAACAAAACGGTTGCATGGTAACTGGCTAGTACACTATTCCTGCGAATGTTACGCTCTGCAATGCTCTATGTGTCCGCAAACGAAGGAATTTTTGTAACTATATAATTAATATCGGGGAACCCCGATCATAATTCAACGGCTGCTGGACACGGCCTTCAATAGGAAATAGCCGGGAAATAGCGCCTATTACGTCTCTACGCTCATCGATTAGTTGTTTTATTGGTTCGGCAAGTCAGTTCGGGTCATTTCTTGATGTGGCACTATTTCATTCACGGACGGACATAAACTTAGCATTTCCAGCTCTGCCCTTTTATATTTGGCATTTTCGTAATTAGTGGGCAAAATGTAACGCAAATTTACGCAAAATTACGCAAATATGTTTAATTTTACGAATGTTTTAACAGCAATTAAAAGTCTCTTTTGGGGATGGTTCTGAAATGGTGTGTGTGTGTGGGGGGGTGGGAGCGTATGGGTGTGGCGTGTGTTTTTGCGTCTCCTGTGCTCATTTATGCCCGTGTCTCTTTGTTTTTTAGTCTTTTCGCCTGAAAAAAATATGATGCTTATCTTTGTAGAACTTGATTTTTACGACTTTAACTATTTTGGTGTTATCCGTTAGTCAATGGCGGGCTCACAATCCCCTCATAAATATACTCCTCCCTTATACCACACCCAACAGATATCAGGGGCTGATACCAGGAATTCTCAATAGGGGGGCGCCCGTCAATATTCGCTTTTAAAATTTTTGCCGGCTCGCTTCGCTCGCCTGGTAACCCAATGTTTGTTCCACTCGGTTACAATTCTGAAGAGCGGGGTGGGGGGGGGGTACCACTCCTATATTTTATATTTTTTTTTTCAAGCACCAGAGCACCAACAACACAACAAAGGAGAGTCCCCCCTAGCTCTTCAGAATTTCAAACATAGTAGACACAAATTGTGGTCTACCTACCCAACACGCCGGAACACGACCCGTCCTCATAACATGCCAACACCTGCTAGCGCAGCGAGCTGAAAATTTTACAAATTTTTTGTCGGGCAAGGGCCCCCCACAAAAAGGAGCATTTTCCCTCTCCAGATGTACATGGCGCGCCGCGCCCTGGGCGGGAAAAGCATTTTCTAACATCTAACAAGGCGCCCGGCGCCCTTTGTTTTGCAACAAATAGGGGGGGCGCGCGCTAATCTGCCTATGGATATGGGTCTTTTTATTTATCTTTTCCCCTCTTTCTTGTTTCTTCAAATAAGGCTTGTGTACGTCCGTCAACCCCGCACCCCTTCGCCCGTCGATACTTTTTGTCAGCATTATCATTAGATATACGGTCTGGCATGTGGTAACTGATTGATGAAATAAACACTATTTCATTTTCATCATGAAACAAACCCTACGAACATGAAGGACAAGATTCCTTAAAATAATTATAAAGAATAAATTGCTTTTTCTATTCATTAGTCCCTCGCTACATGGGACGAAATTTTGTCAAAGGATTTGTCGAATATCAATAACCCAAGCTGAATATAATGGCACACAAGTGAAACAAAAAAAAGAAAGGGAAAAACATCAGTAACATACTAATAAATTGTTTTGCGTTCCATGCGATTCACATCTTTCCGGACTAATTCCAATTGTCTTTTTTTAATTAAAATCAATTACACAAGCGCGAAATTAACTGGACCCCCCCCCCCCCAAAACCTATATTTGCCTTGGTACATTACTCCAAATGATGGCGTGTATAGGTTAATTTAACATTTGTTTTATAATATAATTTGCTTATTTTGTGATTGCATATTATCTATTGATTTCCAAGTGATACTGTTTTGAATACCATCTAATTTTTCTAGTATATTATCTGCAATTAAGGTGTAATTATTTAGTATTTGTCATATTCGTAGTTTTAGTGTTTCTAGCGTTTTAATGGAATCTTTGCATAGGTCTTTTCCAACCTTCAAGCTTTTTTCCGCGACAGCTCTCTCTTCCAGTCTGATGATACTTCTGACACCACTGACGTCAATAGTTTTAATCACATCCTTGCGCTATTAATTGCAACACCTTACACCCATCATTCCTTCAATATTATTTGTACTTCTCTTTTTCATCTGAAAACCAGCAGTCTCAATAACACACTTCAATGACCCGTGAAACGATCTGGCTTCCTACAAAAACCAATTTGACACAGTGGCCGTAACCAGAGGGGGGCAGGGGGCAGCTCCACCATGTGTGAAATCTTGCCACTCTTTGCCCCGCTGAAAAAAAAAATGAGTCGATTTAATAGGCCAATATACTATATACACACATTTGTATTCTTGCCACCCCCTGAAAATATATTGCCCCCTTGCATCCCCACCCCCGAAAAAAAAAAAAAAAGCTGTTACCCACTGCAGTTGGACATCTATGGTCTAAAATATGAGACCGTGTTTACGGCAGGAGACGCTAGTTTAGTGATCTTAATGTTATATAATACTCTTGAGTCTGATACAAGGAATATATTGGCACGAATAGACAAATATTGTACGAGTCGAAGACGAGACAATATTTTTCTAGGCGAGTATTAAATATTTTCTTGTATCATACGAAAAAGGCCATTCAATATTATAATATTTGCATTGTCAGCGTAGTATGTGCTGTAGTCCAAATGGGCAAGTCTTGATCAACCATGATCAAACACCGACCCCAGTCTACCAGTCTGAACGATACAGTGTTTCAATAATATCGTTCTCGCTAAACCCGGTTTGTGATACAATACTAAAAAGAATATTGTATTGCCTCCGAGGACTTTTACAAAAAACTGTACAATACCAAACTTCTTGGACCTCGGAAGTCTGATATGATTTATTAAGAATGAAGATTATCAATTGAACGGTCTTTCATCAGGTCGTCGGTGTTCTTTTTTTCATTAAGCTTAATATGAGGTAGACGTTTCATATGAATGTCCCAAGTATGCAAATAGATAGTGCCATGCATTTATTCCGTCAAGCGCTTCTGTAAAAAAACATATACCAAGCGAGTGGCGGAATCATTGCAAATACATCGTGTGCAATACTTAGAAACTTCTATATGAAAACGTTTACTGATTTGAAATTATCGCTTGCAGGCCCGACCTGGCCTAACAGTTGACTGTGCTATGTCGATTTAGGCAATGCATATGAGGCCAAAGCGAAAGATGCTCGGATAAGGATCAAGGTAGCGCACCCCTGGGAAGTGGGAAGTACATAAATCTTCCGAAATAAGTTTTCTAAAATTATAGAAATAGTTCGACGTGTGATCCACTTCTAGTATGGGCACATTTTCTAGAAGAAAATGAATAAAAATTGTCATCTCAATGTTTGCCCTGAATAGTGACCAACGTATGTACATCATGATTCATGACTCTACAAATAATGAGGCTATTGCGTAAGCAAATTCCTTTTTTAATCTGGAAATGCAGAGCAAATGTATTATCCATGCGCCGTAGAGATTTCCAGGTGTTATAATCAACACCCCGATGAGATTAACCCTTTTCATGATGTGGAAACACAAAGAATGGAGGAGCAGAATATCATGGGGCCTTATTTAAGGATGTTCGTGTACCCCACTACAGAAAAAGGTTTAACACCTTTGAGTTAGTAGGACCCTCTACATCAATGTTCGGTAGGTAGTACTATCATATTGTGGTATCACATTTTTCAATAGGGGCAAATTTAAGTTTACACAGCGTCAATTTTTAAAATACCCCAATCTTGATTGTCCAATCTAATCATAAAAGATTCCAAAAATTATATAGTTTGTACCACCTATGACATTGTTTTGGAGTTATAGGGTAAAATGACCAAAAATAGTAAAAAAAGTTAGGTTAATCTCCATTTGTACAGGGGTCAACATTAAAAGTTAATCTGATTATAATTTAAATACTTGCAAATATTGCCTGAGGGGTACTCGTAAGAGTGATCTTCTAAAAAGTATCGTTTTGATTATGTTAAATGTTTACTTACGGAGATAAGGGTCAAAGAAGGTCAAAACCACCAATTGCATTATGTTGGCCCTTGACCTATTTGTAGCATAACATGGTAAATATGCATTGCTATGGTACAAACTATCCGCCTTAGTTTGACACATTAAGCTAGAGAACAATGGGCAAACTTATGATTTTGACCCTGTACAATAGAAATTGACCTTTTTACCATTTTAGCCATTTTTACAATATAACTCCCAAAACCAATGGTCATAGATGGTTTACAAACATACCATTTTTGCGAATCCATATGACTAGACGAACAATATGCAATACATTTCAACATGATGGAGGATTTTTAAAATGTGAACCCTATTGCTACACTTAAATTTATGAAAAAAGTGATACTTAATTGAGAGTACATACTTACCTAGCATGATGTAGAGGGTCCATACTAAATACCAAGGGTGTCAAACCTTTTGTAGTGAGGGGGTTAAACGATGTGTTTGACCTGGGTCCGAGCTCCTCCTTAAAAATCACTGTCCTCTTTCCCGAAATAAATAAAGTTAGAGGTTCTACGGTGTGTTATTAACTTGACCCTATATTTCATTCATTTATCGAAAGGGAACGAGGTGAACAAAATCATGGGGGTATTAAAAGTTTGTTTGGCAAACACTGTGACCTAACATCTCTTGTGCAGAACCAAACAATATTTGCCTCGTGCCCCGTAAGCCCATTTCTATTCCATTTACCGCGTTATTAGCAGGAATCGAAAATCATTCACCTTACACTCTAATTTTTGTTACTCCAGCTAGTAATTTTTACTCCTTATGGTACCAGAAAGTCACAGCTCTTTTGTGAGTAAACTTGACTCAACCAAGGTGAGTAGCGGTTTTCTTTCCTTGTAGTAAACATTTTACTCCAGTATAAAGAAGAGTCAATATTTGACTCACATTTGTTGAGTACAAATTTTACTCCGCTTTACTCAACAGTTGAGGCTAGTGACATTTTTTACTCAAACGGTTAAAAACTTTACTCAAACCCTGTGACCTTTGACCTCATAAACAAATGAGGGTTTGAATTGTAATTTGTAATATAAAAAAAACAAGTTTGGTTCTAATTGAACTCAACTTTTCAATTAAGGTCAATTTTACACTATAATAACTATCATTATAAACTTGACTTCACATGACTTTGACATTGCGTATGTGACCTTTGACCTGATCAAAACAATGCAGGATCCAACGTTGCACCTATGACTCAGTTGGATTAAATCCTGCAGTATGGAGGATTTTACAGGACAAATGTTAAAGAGACACTGCCACCTTTGAAAAATATTGCGCCCTCCCGATTTTTCAAGATTATATTTTTGCATGGTTGGTAAAAAGCTTGTATATTACATTAGCCCTCACTGAAATATCCAAATTCAGTGCTCTTTCGGGTAAACGAACCCGTTATTTAGTATTATTAATGCAGCAAGACGAGTCGGAGCAGGAAGGAGGAGGGAGGAAGGAAGTGGAATGGCTAAATCAACAGACCACACACAGTGGACAAAGTGATCCTATGTATCTTCTGCCTAACAACAGGTAAACGGTGAACAACGACACAAAAATGACCAGATTAAACATATCTACGCGGGTGACTTTCTCCCCCCCAACAAACATTCAAAACCCTATAAAAAGACAATGTTTAATCGTAGAAATAAGTGTCTTGTTTGAATTTCACATCCAAAATGCCAACACCAGGGATATATTCATAAATCTCACCAGTCAAGAAGAAGTCTCGTAGCGTCACAACAAAACTACTTCAAGCTCTTCACAGGAAGAACCTAAGTACACGAAAAAGGTTGTCGTGTTTTCACCCAACAAAAATGCAAACATGAGGTACAAATAATAAATGCATATGAATAACCCACACATTTTCCGATCGCTAATTGACTCGTCCCCAGAAGCCCCAGATTTACGGGAAGTGGTCAACTTTTGGTATCAGATGAACGCTACTATTTTTCTCCTTACCCTGTGAATCTTTAGAGTCCAAAGATGTTTGGGTTTGGAAGTTTTAGCGAAAAGGTGCCCCATTTTGGTCGACCAATATTAAAGCAATATTAGCACATTTTTTTTTGAAAATTGGGGCGGGGCTCTTCAAAAAAAAATGTGCAATATTGCTTAATTTTACACAGTACTCGATGGGGGGCTTACAAAATCCCGTTTTTAAAGCTCTCCATCCAAAACGGATTGAAATATCGGCGCGAAATTTTACAGATGGGGGGTTTTTGGAGTGAAGGCCAATCTATCAAGATGAAAACTTCGTATCCTAAATCGGACCATCCCCCTTAAGTTTTCAGATGCAATACAAATATATTCTTCATTCGTCGACGCACATTTAAAATAAATTTCACTACTATGCACACTACAATCCCGCAAAAATCTTAAAATTAGCGCATGCTATGTGTAAATAAATGCCCCCCTCCCAATTCCACAAATGTTGTTTCAGAGGCAACGTTTGATCGTGTTGTGAGGGGGTCTCAACATTGTCTGGTGGGGAGGGGGAAGGGTAAAAACAATGCTCCCAGCTCCTGCTTTCCCTTGAAGTTTGGAGAATGATTTTATTCCTCACAGCAAAGTTATCATCACGCTTGATTGCATGAAGAAAGCGCGTTGTGTTCCAAGTTCTTTTTGCGAGGCTTGTCTGAGTCATTTGCAAAAAAAATTTTCATCTAATTTTTCAACGTTTGCTCTGTATTTAAAAACAAGCAAAAATTTTAAAAGTTGCAGTTTTTGAAATTTTCAGGAGAATTTGTTCTGACGTTGTGCCTATATTGTGACAAAATTTCAGTGAAAATACTCTTAATTACGGTACTGCTCCATTTAATATTAAGATATGAATAGCATAGAAATATTTGTGCTTATAGGATAAAACGCTTCAGGTTTCACACATATAAATGAGACGAACATTGTTCTTTGATTCAAGCAAAACACGAAGAACTTCACGTTGTAATTTCTGAGAATGGTCACTTTTAAGATTTTATTGGCAAAGAGCACTATAGATATTAAAAACATACGAAAAGATTCGTAAAGCCATCTGCAATTTCAGATACCGTAAATCATGAGGCAGTGACATATTTGTGAAGGATTTTCCTTGCATACATTTAAAATAATATACCTAAATTTTCAAAACCTTTGAGATTCAAACGTTGCAATAAAAGAGTGAACATGACTAACAATACCACACCACACTTCATTATGCGTAATGAATAACATAATGTACTCTATTCCATGGCCTACTAAAAATGTGACAACCATTACAGAACGATAGAAAAAAAAGTAATTGAAAATGGTTATAAGAGGTGGTAAAAAACTGACTACAACTTATTTATATCAACATTAAAATGTTAGACTTACAATGAACATTTCAATGATATCCAAGATTTGAACGTTGGATCTTCCGTTTTCTTAGTTTCAATACTCTGTCACTGAGGCTAACAGTTCAGAACTGGGAAGATTATGATATGGTTTTCTGTAGTCCGTTCAGAAAATTGGACAAGTAAACCCAAGATCGCATCTTCAAATCCCTTGATGCCAGTGAATTTTTTCATTGACTGACATTTTTGTGGGTGTGGGTATAAGTCCTAAAAATTCATGTTCTGTTAATTACCCACACGTTTTAGCTTATTTCTTCAACTTATTTATAATTAAATATTTCAACATAATGATATTCCCCGATTCCTCATCCAATTATTACTATTATCACTATGCAATCATTTAGCACAAAATATCTGACGTTGAAAACATCCCGTGCACTCAGTTCCTATTTCGGTCATCATATCGAAACAATGCCGAAGTGTCACTGAACTTCGACTTTGAATGAGGCTAATGGTAAAGTGCAACGGTAAATCGTTAATGGATTTGCACATTGAAATTACGGCGGTTTTTGATGGGGTTTCGCCATTGAAAAGAAAAAAACATGTTCGTATGATCTTATTACTTAAAGGGACATAAACGCTATTTTTTAGTTTTAGCATATGTTATAGCCTTATGGTTGAAACGATTCCTCAAACATTGTAGGGGATCTTAAAATAAATTATTAGCTAATTAGAAGACAGAACAATGGAAATCGGAACTGTATGGCGCATCCCATGTTCCCAATAATCTCACTGGGTAATGTAGAAGGCGCTAGATAAATGGCGCTGAATAAATGAATAGATAGGGCACACTGACTGTGTCATGAAGGGGATCTAGGGTACGGGAGAGGGTGGTGAGAGATGTGTCTGCGTGCCCGTGAAGGTTATGGAATAGTGGCTTTGTTCAAGGAGGGAGGGAAGTTCTGCTGGTCTTTCCTCTGTATGGCTGGGCGCGCTGGTCTTTGTCCTCCATGATTGTATCTCTAGAACCCAATATCTTCTTTAACACAAAAACCTTGCATTTTTAGGGAATCCTTATTTTTTACAGTGTTGCAATTAACACGTCCTTTTCCATAACTTGTACAGTAACGGTTTAGAAACGTCCGCACTCTGTTTTTATTTGTTTGTTTTTTTTTTTTTGCATTTTTTTAATTTTTTTAAGGGGGGGGGGTTTAATTATTTTCCATGTACTAATGAATTGTTTTCTTATATGTATGTGGTTACATGTATCACAAAAATATTTGCTTGGTTCTTTATGTTTTAATTTTTATTGCTGATTTGGGTTTGCCTTATGACCCTTGTGTATAATTTTTCGGTGGCAAAAAATTCCCTCCCCCTCGGGGAAAAATGGTTGCTGTTAAAGGGTGACCCCCCCCCCCCCCCCCCCCTTGGGAACTACCGGAGTGAAAACCTATTGTCCCTTCAGGGGCGAAGATCCCTAAATCGGGCAGATGCCTGAAATTGATTTCTTCAAAACCCGCTTCATGAAATGCTTCATTTTTACCATATGCAGAAGCCAATCAATTTTGATCAATTTTGTTCTGCGAAAATTGATAGTTCGTAGAAGAAATTTTTATAGAAAAATCCTTTGAAAATTCACTTTTCCATCCGGCGCCATTTCAAAAATCCCTAGACTGTAGAACTTTATTTATTTAAATTAGTTCATTCCCTCCATGTATTTGGGTCCTACCACGCCCATCGACTCATTAGATCCGATCACGAACGTCCAAACGCAGCACGATAATATCGCGCTCATTCAACACAACGGGGTGAGGGGGGGGGGTGGGGGAGACACGACCTCCTGATTTGGGAATTTGAAGATTTCCCAAACGCTAATTTGTGAATTGTTTACGTGCATTTACTAAGGCAAGTCTCTGCCTCAGTGGCATTACAAAATCAACTCTAAAGGCTTCGTTCAAGAAATCGAATTAGTACATCATCTAATTTAGGAACAAGTTATTAATGTTTAAAATCCTCGAAGGTTAGTGATTAACCTCGCTGCAAAACAGTGTAATTTACAATAGGTCATTTAGATTTATCGATATATTCGTGACCAGGGATAGTCTTTAGTCAAGTCTTGTGTAACCGTTCGATATCGGTAAGAGCGCCCTCCTACGGGTAGTCTGTTGAAAAAGACTAGCACCCGGAGTTTGCAGTTTCGAAATCGCTGTTGCTGTAGGTTGGCAAAAATTCCTACCCCCCCACCCCCCACACACACACAACGTAAATCCCCGACTTATTGAAAGGACCTGGCTCATGTGGAACCACTGTACATTTTGATCAATTTCCTTTCCAAGACGCTGATTTGTCAATAGTTGATTGCATGTTTTCGTGTAATTTACCGTAATAATTCGTTTTAATTTAGGTGTGACTGTTTGTGCAGCAACCGGGTTTTCGGCACAGAAAAATGACGCGAGATTTAATCGTGACCTTTCACCATACACAAGAGTCCACCCCTGGCACCATATAATCATTACCATTGTTTACTGTGTATTTACATAGAGTGCCAATTTTCCGTATTGCCGTACGTGTTGGTTACCAGTGATGCCAAATAAATCCGACCTCCCCCCGGGTCTCTTAAATTGAATCCTCACAATCTTGACTCTAAGACCAGCACCCTCTGATAAGCTTTTTTCGTAAAATAGCCACTGACCTCTATACATGGGCTCGCACGTAATTGAAACTTCCCTTCCCCAGCGGGCCATCTTCGGAGGGCAAAACATTGGGAAGTCAAGCGAGTCACTACACTTTAGTACGGCTTGTGAATTATTCCTTGTATCTTTAATTTTTAATTAAATATTGTTGCTAGAAGCCTCGACATATTATGCCCACGCCAGTGCCTTGGCACCCCTCCCCTTCTACCCTCCCCTCCGCCCTCCCTCCTCTCCCCCCCCTTCCCCTCTCCCATCCCCTTGCCTCATGTCGCTCCCCACCCCTTTTACACCCTTGCACCCCTTTCCCTATGTCCCTCCCCTGTCTCCCCTCCCTTCCCTTCTCCCTCCCCCTTCTTCCCATCTTCCCCCTCTTTATTTTATTTAGATTATTAATATATAATATAAAGCAACTTGGGATACATTCGTCGTTTCAACATTCTTTCCTTCTTCATGCATTCATTCCTTCATTCATTCCACTACTTTATTTCTATATTTAAAATACGCATTTTTATCTATGTTAAACACTGCTCGCGCTATTTATTACTGCATTTAGTTTATTACCCATTTCCTATGTTTATTATTTCTTTCTGAAATTCATCCTGATTTGTTCATTAATGATCTTGTTGAAAATAACAAAAGTCCTTTGTGTGAAAAAAAAAAACCCTCGTTATTTTTCGCCCTTATTTGAGTATGTCCCTAAATCCAAATTGACGTACACGTAAGTGTCATTGAAAGTTGTGCAGTGACGACGACTTTTGCCCTTCATATTGCCCAACAGGACAATTGTTCATATCACTTTTCGAGCGTCGTCCGCTATCCATGTATAAGGCCTAAAGGTCAGTGAAAAGAACTCATCAACAAGTGTTTCATAGCTAGGGGGTCAAATGGTGACGTCAAATTAGCGCGGTTTATACAAGGATTGCGCGCCGGGTTTTTCATTAACTACCACTAAGAACTTTACCAGTTCAATGATGAACACGTGCCCCCGGGCCATGGATCGACTGGCGCAATTCATCTCGTACATTCATTCAAACGATGTTTCAAACACTCAATCCAACAATCATTCAAACAATAACAAACAGATCAACCAAACAATCATTCAAACAATCAATTCGACAGTGCATTGTCGCTCGTACACGTTAATACGCTCAACACTACTACGAGCTATGTGAGTACGAGGCACGAGCGTTTGAATTCTGGCTGTACTAGCACGAACAATTTGAATTCTGGCGGCTACGAGCATGTTGAATTCTGCTCTAATCTACGAGCTCGAGCATTTTGAATTCTGCTATACGAGCAACAAGCATTTGAATTCTGAGCTACAAGCATTTGAATTATGCTATACGAGCTACGGGCATTTGAATTCTGCGCTAAGAGCATTATGAAATTCTGCTACGGCTGTTGAGGACGACCTATACGGTTCGACCTTTGAATTATTACCCTGATATTCCCTCATAAATTTTTCAAGTGATTGTATATTAATTTGGCCTTTATGGACTCTAATATGATGGCTCTACTCGAGCATTACATGCGAATATCGTTTCGGTTTGACATGTAGTTAGTCCCGCTTTTTCAAAACTTTTTAAAAACAGTCATATTTTGTGAGACACACTATATAATTCCGCTAAATTTCTACCATTCCATCACACACAACCTGCTTTTTTGTTGGCAACATGGCTACTCCCATCAACCCAGCGAGCACATGGAAGCAAATCGTAGCGTGACTGATCTCCTTTAATCGCAAGGTAAACCGTGCTAAAAACGCCATACGGCGCCTTAAGCAACTGTCGGAATAGTCATCCTGAGTTACCGGCGTGGTTCCCACACACCTCAATACCCATGATTAAAATTCATTTTTCAAGAATTGCGAAAACAATCAAGATGTTGTTATGTAAAGCCTCGGGGGTTAACCTTGTGTAGGGTTTTGCTGTAACTTTTACCACTGATAACATTGACGTTTTACAATTCACCCTCACAGTTCCCAGCTGACGTCCGTTGTCGAGTGTTCGCTCGCGATACTTGATATCCGAAGTTGTCCACGAGTTCGAATCCAACGTTTTTTCAATTTTTTTTTTTCTATTTTCATTGCTTCTCTTTCTTCTTTCCCTTTTGTATAAAAACATTCTTAGGTAATAAAAAAAAAACCATGTAGGCCAAATATTTAACAAGGACAATAGAGACACACGTTGGTAGAACGATATATATTTCCAAAATAATTTATCGTAAGCGTTTGTGTAATACATTGCCTGCGCTTTTTAATAGCTCAAAATTTCCCTTACAAATGAAATTCTAAAAGCACATAAATGGTATTCATCATTCCCCAATAACATCCCTCGTAGATTTAATTGTTGCATGAAATGATCATAACTTGTGAAAAATAAAATCCTAATTTTTGGAACTCCAAACCGTCTGTTCTGCCAACTCGCCAAACTCGTGCATGCACTGTAATGCGAGTTTTTGTTTACTGTTTTTTCCCCCTTTGTTCTACTTGAAAATAGAATAGCTGAATAACCTTGTTTGGGAAAAATTGAAGGAATTAAAGGTTGACGGTATTTTAGTTTAATTATCGTATTAGTATTATTGTAAGTACACTTTTCAGTACTCTTGACTACTCCTTTATTGCCAATCAGTTTTCTCTCAGATTTCTCTGGAATTTAGGTATATTATAAGGTAAAAGACTCCTGAGAATTTGTTATCTTTCTTGCTTTATCTTAGCGTATTTTTGGAATTAATGAGCAAAACGTGAAATAGATGAAATTTTTTTGCATTACTCAGACAATCCTCGCAAAATTCATTGGAACAATTAAAAGCGTCATGCAGGTGTAAATAATGCCCCGCTCCCCGTTCTGCAATGTTTGTTCAAGGCCAACATTGATCGTGTTGTGAGGGGTCTCAACATTGTCACCTGATGGGGAGGGGGGAAGGGTAAAAGAATGCTCCAGCTCCTGCTTTTCTCCCTTGGAGTTTGGATAAGATTTTATTACTCACAGCCAAGTATCACGCTGATTGTGGCATTAAGAAAGCGCTGGGTGTTCTCAGAGTTCTTTTGCGAGGATTGTAGGTTGGTTCCCGGGTTTCGCAATCACCTGGATTTCGTGATCACCTGTCCTCGACTCAATCCCACCTTCCCAAGTTTCATGGCGCTGACACACAAGTTTCATGTCCATACACCAATGTTTTTACCCGCATTTGAAACCTCGTTGATCTTGAATGACCCTTAATGCCCTTGTTGTGACCCGTAAAATTTTCGGCATCAACAATCGACCTCACCCCCCAAGTTTTCCTGTCCATGCACCAAAGTTTACCGCATTTGACCTCATTTGACATTGAATGTCCCCTGATGACATTGTAGTCTACAAAACAATACAAACTCTGTTCTTCGGAAGTTCAAGGGGCACCCACCCACAAGTCTATTAGTCTCCGAGAAAATCAGACGCGGTCAACAGACACACCCTCAGACGATAAATATAGATTTCTGAATGCTACAAATCCAAAAGATGCAAGTAATAATCACATTCACTTTTATTATTTATTTTATTCATACTTTTGTAAAACAAAACTACATTTCATGATCCTATAAAACATACATCTATAATTTGATACACTTTCTTGTTTTAACGAACTCTAATAATTTCTTACAAATGTTTCTTCTTCACAGAAATCAACAGTCCAATCACCAGTGAAGCTAAACAACAGCGGAATGTTCACAGGACCTCCTCATGTACCAATCAGCAACATTGTCTGACTCCTTCCACTCTCACAAACCACCACCTCGTCACAGGTTACTACAAACTTGACATAAATCATGACTTAGTCAAAACAACCCACACCCAAAACACATCATGGTGAAAATCACTCACATGAGCAAAAAAAAATGAAACCACCAAAGCAAATCTTTACTAAGTTGACTGTGTGTAAGTGATTCCAACGGAACTAACGAGTTAATACTATTGCAAGTAATGTACTAAATGGTGAATCCAACGACGAGGTTACAAAACCCACGCAAGGGATCCACAGCAGCCAGCAAAGTACCGCTGTGCATTGATTACACCAACATCAGATTCAACCGCACTGCTCCATTTACAAACAAACGGGACATTTACTTTCGCATTTCCAAAAAAATCGATGACGGTGTATGAATTGGTTTTGGTCTAAATGATTCCTTTATACCACCCAAACCGTTCAACGAAAAACTTCTAACCGTCACAATTTTTTGGTTTTAAAACAAACCTTATAATTACCACCCTATAATCAAATTTCCACAGACGCCCTATGCAGTCCGGTTGAAGAGAGTCTTATTTGAACATGACACTCATAACATAGCGCAGCGGGGATTGTTAGTCGGCTGCTGTGGCAAGGATCAAATTATACAGGAGGGCACCCTAGAGTATATAAGTGTTGTTGGTGTGTATCCGTAGGATGTTGAGCTAAAATTGATTGTTTTTGCGTTTTTGGATTTCAATAGGACCCAAAACTGAGTCCGAAAATGATGGGGGCAAATTTTCCTACTGATCCCCCTTCTTCAATGGGGAAATGTAGTACAAACAGGGAAAATTTAACATCGAGTCAAATGTGTTTAATGTACACTACCTCGTCGTCTAGTCATAAGGTTTACAAAAAGTATATATGCATAGGTTCCCACCTTAGTTAAAGCGGTTATAGCCCCATAATGGTTCAAGGTCACCCTGGGGGTAAATGCGTCCGAGTTTGTTGAGAGTGGTGTCAAATGATTCCTTGTGTCATCCTGAACATAATCATTTTAATTGATCTTTTGATATAACCATTGCGACATCCAGGGAAGTTTCTGGTGACTGCCATAGACCATGTAGACCCTTGCGACATTTTCTATGTAATTAGCCAACCAAATGTCACACACTGTAAAATAATCATTTTTGGATCCTGTGAGAAAATTCCCAAATATACTATTTCACATCACACCATTTTCAACAAAAACTCTGAAGGCATTGGGTAAATTTTACCCCAGGATTACTTTGAACCATCATGGGGTATAGTGTTTTAACTATAGGTCGGAACCTAGGCACTATATACTTTTTCTAATCCTTATAAGGGTACAACATGTTAATGTACATTAAAACACAAGTTGACTCGATTTTACTTTGTTCCGCTGTAGTAACAATGCCCCCTCGAAGAGGGGGCAGCAGTCCGAAAATTTGCACCCCATCATTTTCTGATTTCTGGTCCCTATGAATGAAAACAGCAAGAAAATCAACTGTTGCACCAAAATCCTACGGGAACTGTTTCATTGACAATCCAACCCACACTATAATGATCAAAGAAATATTTATCAAGGTTACCAACCTTGTGTGTGTGGGAAACAGGAGAAACATGAAACAAGACAGACAACCCAAGTGCACTTTAATGAATTAAAAGAGCACAACTTTACAGAGACCAAGGCAAAGCCTTGATCAGAGCTACAGATGACAATAATGTGGCACTTTAATGAATTAAAATGGCACAAAACAAACCTTAGACAAACAAAACACAAAGAGTGCCTACAAAAAGGATGAATTGCAGATCACAGAGACAGAAAGACAACGCGACGTTCGGAACAGATAAACTGTTCTTCTTTATCTTATCAAGGATAAAAATCACAATAATATAAGTTAGTAACTACAGAGCATAAAACAATTGCTACAAACGATCATGGATAAGACATTACAAAAGTTTCAAGAAAAAAGTAGCAAGCTGCACAAATAGAACTGTGATTATTACAAAGTAGACACAATGCAATA
Source organism: Ophioderma brevispina (assembly GCA_023653785.1). Taxonomy (NCBI): domain Eukaryota; kingdom Metazoa; phylum Echinodermata; class Ophiuroidea; order Amphilepidida; family Ophiodermatidae; genus Ophioderma; species Ophioderma brevispina. Next base: position 20,275 of record JAMKCH010017111.1, read on the forward strand.
TTACTAATGCAGAGTTCAATGTGACTGTGATTGTACAGCAAGCATTAACCTTTGCCTACTGAAGGATAAATAAGAGGATGGGCTTAATTATTGAGAGGGAACCATAGGGGGTGTCCCTGTTAATAGGAACACAATAGAAGGTGGGCTTGATTAATATGGGCGTAGAGTGTACATACAAGAGTGAAAAGCATACAGCAAGGAAGCCTACAAATAAAGTGGTGTCAGGTCCATAACAAAAAGAGAACAAGGGCCTATGGAAACCACCTATGTTTGGAAAGGAGCGTAACACAAATTGAGAATGTGAACGAAAGGTAGGAGAGACGAGTGGTTCAGAGGGGCACCTAACGGCAACTAAATACGGCACTACCCTAAAAGAAGGACACAAGAACAAACGGGCTAGGCTGGGGAGGGGAGAAAAAAAATCATCAGGAAAAGGAAAAGAATGGCCAAGGAAATAGAGAAGGCAATTCAGCATAGGCCAAATAGAACAGAAAGGAAAAGGGAAGCATGTATTGGCCCAAGGAAAAAAAAAAGAGGAAGAATGAAAACAAAAGCACACAGAATTACACACTCCACTCACACTACATATATACACACACCGAGCACACTCACATACACACTCATAAACATAGCTTGTTACACACTTGCATGCCGCATGCCGCACCCACACTATACTTAGGGAAAGGAGAAAGAAAACGGACAAAGATAGTAAGGGCCTATACATAAAGAATAAATTGCAAAAAGGAGAGATAGAGGCCCAATATAGGCCTACAGCAAGATGAAAAAAAAGAGAAGGCAACCAGAGACAACAACGTGCACAGCACAAAAAAGGGGAGAGGTAAAATCAAGGAAAGCGAATGTGTAAGACAAAATAAGGAACTCACGTTTTTATGTTCATATCCATTAGGTTGTGTAGTATTTTGTTTTTCATCCCTCCTCTCCTTCCCCTCCCGTCCCCCCTTCCCCCTCTTCCCTTTTCTCTCTTTTTTGTTATGGACCTTAAATCATATTTATTTTTAGCTTCATTGCTGTATCTTTTCACTCTTTGTATATTTACACTCCCTTCATGCAATCATGCAAGCCTTCTATTGTGTTCCTCTTACATGGGCACACCCTATTGTCCCTCTCAATCAAAAAAAAAAATAAAGCCCATACACTTAAGTCTTTCCCTTCAGTAGCACAGGTTAAGTGCTGCTGTACACATCTGCAGTCAATCTTGCTCTGTATTATTGCATTAGAAATTGCATTGCTGACAACGAGAAAGATTTGACTTACATGCTTACATTGCTAGCGCATTTTCTATTTCTCTTCCCCAAGTGGAGCCTCGATTTCAACCACGACAGTCAAACGTCCTCGTTGTCGGTAAACGTACAAACAATCAAAATTATGTGCGTCTAGTTAAAAGTCACATATTTGAGTCTGACAGCTATAAAATATCTTGGGGTTTTGTATCATCTCAAAAGAATAAATCTGACTCATACCCATTGTGACTGAGTTAATTAGGAAAGGTAATAGACCGTTGGTTACACAAATCAATTATTAAAGGTCAGGATAACTACAATCGGGTCTACATCCTTTGGAAGTATCTTGCCTTGCCCTCCCGTAATTATGCGTGCTCTGGATCGTCTTATACATACATGCGGAAGGCGATTAAAAAAAGCTTGAGAATCTCCAGCTTCAAATGCCGAGGTTTATCCATCAAAGCATTCCGTAATACACCAACCGCGGCATTACTTGGTGACTAGGTTGGCCACTTGATTCATAGATATACGCATAATCAGGGACAGGTCAAATACTTTCAAGATTGTCAACATGGATCTAATGATATGGCCAAGTTATTACTGAATGCCCTAATGACCATTCACAGCAATAATGTTTCTTTGAGATACAATAGTTGGTTGCATCAATAATGTTTTTTAACTGTGGGCTTTGAGTCATGTATTTTCTGTAACATAGTTTTTTTTTATGGTTTAAATCGTTCAGCCCTGCCTATCGCCATCAATGTAATGTTAACTGGTATAATTTTACTTGCTCTAAGTCGTCCTTAAACAACTATGTTTACCTTAAAAATGAGCCAAGTTTAGAGAATACCTTTTGGACAATTTTGATTTTTATGGCGCAAGTCGAAATTCATAAGCCCGGTGTCCAACACCTCCCCCCCCCCCCCCACCCCCCCCCTCCCCTCAATGGTAGAACGAGCTCTTGGGAGCCAAACAACTCGGGTTACTGTGTATTATGTAAAGATGGTGTTGATGGATGTCCCACATTTCATGCTCGCTCACCTTCCAAGTTCTACGGCTGTAAGAAGGAATCAAACTTGAATTGGCTTCAGTGGTCAGACTGTCGATTCTGACCTAAACTTTAATTTGGGATATGTTTTTTGGGCTTGACACCTCGACACGAATTTGTTCTTTTATTCTATGCGGTGATCTCAGTCAAATTATGCCTATGCTCCCCAATAATTTGGCTGAACATGTTTGCAACATTTTTTACGACTACTGAAATCTTATTTGAAAAATGCATGGAATGTAAAATTGCCTCATCAAGTCGAGTCTACATTAAAGTTGCTTGGCCTTTTTCATGTTTATTTTATCACATGGGGGGCCTGTTTTTGATTCTTTTCTTGTTGTAGTTTCTTTTTCATTTTGTACATTTTTAAGAGGGTTATTTATCAATTGTCACTGATTGCTGTGTGTGAGTGGATTGCCAACTCCTTGCCTCATGTATTTTCCACTTTCGCATGCTAAATTGCTTCACTTTGGTGGATATGCTTTTGCAAAGTTGTAAGCACACGCACGCACACCCACACACACACACAAACACACACAACAAGTCCGTTGTAACTGTTTAACTTTGTTTGATCTCATTGTTGTTTTTGTGATGGTGCACCACCGGTAGTGTGTTCCCTGTTGTGAAAGCGTTTTCCAATCAATAAATAAATTTGTGTCTTAATTTGTAACATGGAGCCTAGTAGAGAAGGACCAACAACGCGAAACCACCAATTATCTATCCGATGATTCAATT
>JAMKCH010017112.1:0-22749 GCA_023653785.1 Ophioderma brevispina
CTTTTAATAACCAAAAGCGGCAATGTTGATAGGGTCTTTTCCATGCTCTAACAGGTATTCGCTGTAGAGTGTTAAATAATGGGAGTACGCTTGCCCCAGTAAACAAATCACAAGGAATTAAACAACTTCATTGCATAACATGTGTCCTTTGCCCTGTGTTGTTTAGACGATTGCTGGGTCCCGGAAGCAAAATCGTTATGACGTGGCACTCTTTACTGAATTAAGGCCTTGGCTTTGAAACAGCGTACAAAAGCTATGTCATGTGATGTGCTCAAGGGTCAAGAGCACCGGGGTTTGCAGGAATGAGTTTGCTAAAATAGTAACCAACAAGCGACTCTAGGCGTATATCCGCCCCTACGCGCGAACCCCAGTAGCCTGCTCATCTGCAGAAATACTAACGAGGGGCTAGTCAAATTATTCTCTCTTGTCCGGTTTTCCCGAAAATGGTCCTATTATAGTGCACCGGTGTTGTATACGCGATGTACGGTATTGCTTTTTGTCATTTTCACAAAGGCGGCATTTTAGTTTAACTTTATTCTTGACGATTATATGATGAGCTATAAGTTTAATCATTTTTAAATTTTAAATGGGGTATAAATCATTTTAACCAGATTTTAATTGACAAATACAGCAGATTAAAATCACTGAAATTTTCAAAGGCCTTTTCTCAAAATAGTGTTCCCAAATAATGTCAGATATGATATGGCCAACAAAAACATTATGAGCCATTCAAGAAACCTTGTTAAATAGCAATATCACGGTGGGTGAAAAATTGGTGTAAAAAACAAATGCACAGAGAACAATCAATATCGATTAGTAATAGGCCACCAATTGCATATGTGGAGTCACTACTAACCTAATTTATGCAGCGTATGACCAGGAAATGGAATGACTGTAGCGACACAAGCGCCATGTCTGAAAGGCGATCATGAGTCACTGACTTCACTGCCGTATGCATCACTTCGTTTTTGATGCGTGTACTTATCCCGATTTTTTAGGATCGGCACTATTGTCAAAGAAATCTTATTTAGCCTGAGGCCTGGGTAGATCATCCCCAGTCGGTTCAGACGCTGCTTTCCCAGGATTCCAGGGTGCCTAGGGGGACTTGGGACACCAGGATTTTCCACCATACTCTTATTACAAACCACTGGCTGCCCGTGTTGACAGTACAGGCGTGTTCTCTGTACCTGGAAGCGGCGGCTTAATGGTCCCCCTCCAACAATGAGGAAATTCCACAGTTTGTCTGCACAGAGGTCCAAATGAACCATGGGGCGAGAGAAATTCCAGTTTTAATCATAGATCTGTCAAATCAATGTCTGAGGAATGTAGTGCCCAAAATAAATCCCAACAAGTGACCTGCTGGGACTCGAACCGAACACCTCTTGCACTAAAGGCGACTACCTAACCAGTGGTCCACGAATACCTTTTCCAGAATTTATAAAAGCAATGAAAAACGCCTCCCCTTGGAACAAATGCATGCATATAATAGGCAGTATTGTTTCCTTAGGGAACAAGATGAAACTGAGGTTATGTGGCCATATGCCAATGGTACACGCCGACCCCGATGTTAAATATGACCTTTGACCCCATGTCAAGCACAATTTTGTTGAAGGATCGAAGCCCTTAAACGGGCTTGATCTGTTTTATTAGGCGGAGAATAGTCAATGTGTCTCATGTGAGCAGTTTTGGGCACAAATTGACCATTTGACCCCCTAATGACCCTTGACCCCGATATAAACAAAAGCTGATGGGGGGATTTAAAAAACACTCGCAAAAATGAAGTGTTGCAGTCAAATAAAAAAATCTACTATGCTTAGTTTGGAGATAAAAATTCTTAAAGTTATTCAGCCTCGAAACCGAAATGAACCTGTAAATGACCTTTGGGTCCCCCAAAATAAAAATAGCTTGCACATACATCGACCTAACTCATGCCATATCTGAAGGTTATGTTACTCCTGCTATGTTTACATTTTGAGATAAAAAATTTTTTAAAGTTTTTAAATATTTTGTTTTGACTGGAAGTTTGGACGCCTTAATAGGACCTTTGATTCCTTATTCCTGAACACGCCCTATATGTATCATGGGTCAGTGGTTTCCTCTGAACAAGTTTAAGTTTGATATCGGCATAATCCTGTAGAAGATAATTTGCCAATTAAATGCATATTTTTGGCTCAGAACCGGAAATGATACCCCCTTAATGAACCTTGAACGCCTTTTTTTTCCCTGAACACCTATATGAAGCATATGCCCTGTGGTTCCTCTGAACCGTTTTAGTTGATTCGAGCACTAATCCGTAGAAGAAGATATTTTGTGCCAATTAAATGACATATTTGAACCCTGTGGCGAGGTCAAAGGGGGTTTTTTTCCCCCAGGAAAATGTGGGTCAACGTTATGTTTGACAGGTATTGGTGTTCGCTGAGCGGTGATTTGGTGCAAATGTGGTCAGTGATTATTGGTCAAAATCCAGTGCTGAGGCTAAACAAGCAATTTACAGAAAGAAAAAAAGAACTGCCATGCAGTAGACTGGCGAACAGACGGCCTGTGCCTGAAAATAACATGTGAATGACCTTTTGAACCCACGCCTAATACTTTACCTATGAGTCACGAGGTCATTAAATTTATTTGTATGTGTTACGAACGTTACAAGGATCATTATTATTTTGAGTCAAAATCAATCCAAGCATGTCCGGGAATTGACCTTTACCCTATAAGGTGACCCCGGGGTCACGGATGGGGTCAACTTACTTGTTTGTATTTATGATGTCAGAGGGTATGCATGACATTTAGCTTCAATCGGAGTTGTTGGTAAATGTTGACCTTTGACCTTGAACTTTTGGACCTTTGGGGTCAAGACTACCATAGACCTTCCCTATATTGTAACACTGTGGCAATAACAGGCTTTATCTGTCTCTATAGGCTGAGATATAGCTAAGTGGTCTTATTTTTTAGCATTGTTGGCAAAATTGACCTTTTGACCCCTTAATGACCTGTGATCCTGGTATAAAAGAAAACCTAATGTACACAACCAAAACTGCATTGTTCCAGTTCAAATAAAAAAAATCTGCTTTACTTAATTCTGGAGATAAAAATTATTGACTATATTTAGCTTAAAAACAGCGAAGTAACTTTAAATGACCTTGACCCCCAAAATCAAAAAATACCTGGCATACAAAACAGCTACCAATCTGCATATATGAAGGTTGGGTACTTGCTGGGGTTTACATTTTGAAATAAAAATTTTGAATATTTTTAATAGTTATTGGTTTTTGACCGGAGTGCCCCTTAATGACCTTGACCCCTTATTGAAACACCCTATATGTGATGGGTCATTGGTTCCTGCTAAAAAAGTTTAGTTGATAATGGCATAATCCTGTAGAGAAGATTTTTTGCAATAAATGCCATATTTTGGCTTTCAGACCGGAAATGACCCCCTCTAATGGACCTCTGCATCCTATTCCCTAATTATATGAATACCCTACATGAAGGCAGGGTCAGGGGTTCCTCTCAATAGTTTAGTTCATACGGACTAAATCCTGTTAGGAGAAGATATTTTGGTCAATTAAATACATATTGATGCCTGTGGCCAGGTCAAAGGATTCAGACAGGGGTCAACTTATAGGATATAAATTTGACGGCTCAGCAGTCATTTGGTACAAGTCTGGTCGAAACGGCAACCATGAAATGAGCTAGACGAAAATGTTGCCAGAAGAAGAAAGAAAAGAAAGAACGCATCAAAAACAGAACAAGAGGCTGACGGCGTCTTGTAAAGAAAGAAGAGCAACGACAGTAAAAACAGGAAACACAGGAATTTGCAAGAGGAGTGTAAGAGGGATTTTCAATCATGTTAAAAGAGTAGGTGCAGAAAAATAAAAAAAGAAGGGAAGAAGGGAGACAGGGAGGAAGAGCAACTTTGGAGCCGCCCGAGCGGGATAAGAATATGGGGATGCATTGGATGCAGAGTGTTGATTCTGCGATGAACCACTCTGTAACATGTTTGAATCGTTTCAATGGAAAATCTTAATGAAAATCATGTCAATGTAAGGGAACATAATTCTTCTCATCTATACTAAAATGTTCCCAGTTTGACAGACATCTTCTTGGGAAAAATATTTTTGGCAAAATCTAAAGCAAAACAACAGTTTTTGGCACGTTTATTTGTTGCTTTGTAATTTCCACCTGGTGCCTTGCTTCATACTAGGAGTTCCAAACATGACGAACAGTGCGTCGACTTAAACGTACAGTATACACACACTTCCGTTACACGCTAATTTGCATATCAACTGTGGTAATTAACAAATCAACAATGGTACGTGCCGGTACAAGCGAAGGCAAATGGGGTACCCTACGCTGGATATCCTTTATGGCACTCATTTCAAATATTTTTCAGAGAATTCAACCTGTATGCTAATGTTAGGCCGTGTAAATCAATAGAAGGATACAAGACTCCATATGAAGATGTTGATTTGGTGACAATCAGGGAAAACACAGAAGGAGAGTACAGTGGTATAGAGCATTTGGTAAGTTGTGCTAGGATTGCATGTTGTATTATTTGTGATTGTACGAAAGTCCTTGTTGCTGGGAACATTAAAGGCTGACTCAGAGATTTTGAAATATAATTTTTGTGTCGTCTGCAAGAATTGCACATCTAGGGATTACTCTGGTCGTTTGTCTGTGTATCTGTGTGTGTGTCTGTGGTCAAAATGTTAACCCGTAATATATTGCATGCCGTGTGAGTTTTGTAAGGGCTACGATGATGTAACTTGCTGGAAAGGAGGGTGCGGGGTGGGGTGACATGTTGGTGACCTCATGTGACCTTGGTGACCTCATGTGACCTTGGTGACCTCATGTGACCTTGGTGACCTCATGTGACCTTTGGCCGTTGAAAATGTTAACCCTTAATATATTACATGCCGTGTGAGTTCCGTAAGGGCTACGATGATGTAACTTGGTGGAAAGGAGGGGCAGGGTAGGGTGACATGTTGGTGACCTCACGTGACCTTTGGCCCCATTCACAAACTGCGAAGGCAGACTACACTCTCAGTTCGGAGACCGCGATGTATTTTTTTTAAGAATATTTAAAAATAGTCAACTAGAAGTCAACTAAAGATAGTAACCTAAAATGCACAATTCCAAAGTTTCATAGGAATCAGATTTTTTGTTTTGATGCAGTAAACATAAACATGCCATAGGATATTATGTATAACAAAAATTCCGGATCCGGAATTTACAAAGAATTTTGTATTTTGCCACCACCCTATGAATTCGGAATAAACTGCATGTTGAAGAATGTGGAGGCAGAATACTAAATCTCCCGAACAATGGCACTTTTACATCACTGCCTAATAAACTTGCTGCACTCTAAACTTTTTTACAATAGAGGGGGCATCTTTTGGGTTTCCTTTTTTTTTTACTTGCCCTGATATACGTTTTCCTTAAAAATGATCAAAAATTTACTTACTTGACATAATTGAGGTCAATGTCTCCAAACTAATTAGGGACCCAAGTTGTAGGTGTGCCCTTGGCAAAACACATCAGTAAAGGTTGCATTTCGTGATCCTAGCACCTTACCCCCAACCTTTTTTTGGTTTTTTATTTAGGTTACAAGTATTATCAGAAAGGTTTTATTTCAAAAATTTCAGTTGCTTTGGCGATGCGTTTTGATGTTATGAAGCAACGGTTTTTGTATCACCAATGCCCATAGGCCCTGGGTTGTAATTTCTGTCGTGTACGGGAGAAAGAAAATCACAAAGTTAAGAATTCTTACAGAGTAGACGACAACCTGCATTAACATTAGCACCCATTTTCTATACCGGGGTCGCCCATTCAAATGATATAAAATATCAGATTTTTTGCAGGTAAGTGGGGGGACGAGGGCTTTGTGATCATTGGAAATGCCCTTTAATTGCACCAAAAATTGTGACAGATTCAGTGTGGTTCCCATGTTAATTTATCTAGGCTTACTGTATTTTGCGAAACGAAATGAAACAGACCTCCATTGATTACAGCTTTATTCCGGTATGCATGGGATGCAGTGCATGCGGAATAAAGCGTGTAATGCAATGGGAGTTGCTGTTGTCGTTTCGCAAAAGACCAGTAAGCCATTGATTTTGCATGAAATATTGAGGGATAGGTGACATCGAATACTCCATTTTTGGGGAAAAAAAAAACTTGAGTCATAGGCTGAAAACATGGGATCCCTATGAGGTCGAAGGTCACATACTGAGGTCAAAGGTCACATACTGAGGTCAAAGGTCATGTGAGGTAAGTTTATAAGACTCAATTGAACCAAACTGGGTTATAGATGATTAACCAAACTCACATGTTATTGAGGGCAAGGTAACACATTAAGGTCAAAGGTCAAACATTAAGGTCAGAGGTTATCTAAGGTTAAAGATCACACATCAACGGTCAAAAGGTCACAACATCAAGGTCAAAGGTCCACACATCAGTCAAAGGTCATGTGCCATGGTCAAAGGTCAGGTCAAGGTTCAAAGGTCACGTTCAAGTTCAAAGGTAATATGAGGGCTATCCTTAACAAACTGCAATGGCAGGCGACATGACCGCAATGTATTTCCTCATTGTTAATGTAATTTTCATCCCTTATTTCTTATCAGATTGTAGATGGAGTAAGTACCCAAGTATCAAGCTAATCCACAGAGGAGGCATCCTAGGCGAAGAGTGGCAGAGTTGCTTTTGATAACGCAAGAGCTAACAAGAGAAATACAGAACTGCTGTTCCAAAGCCAATCATGAACGATCATGTATTGTATTTTGCATAGAAGTTCCCATGCAGCATCGATTCCTGCTTCCATGTTAGCCTGTATGTGAAAAAGATTCTGATATAGACCTCGTCTTTCAGCGAGTTTTGTGGTATTGGGTAAAAGTGCATCTCTTTAGCTTAGCATACCTGATTGGCAGCGAAAAAATGTGTAGTAGTGTTGATCTATAGGTCTTTGATTAAAATTCAGTTTCCGGTATAAATCTGTTCTGGTAACATGTTTCTCTGATTGACAGAAACCCGCATTATGGCTGTTTGCACATCACCGTGAGCATGTTTTCGTTGGATATGTCATGTTAAAAATAGTGAAATTTATTTAGACTATGGCCTGCTTGTGCAGGTTGAAAAAGTGGGGCTTCATCATTATTTTCATAAATGTAGGGAATACATACTAAACACAAAAAACGTGGGGGGGTCCTTTGTCAAGATTGAACAACAAAGGTAAATTTTGTCATGTTGCAGCTGGTATTTAGTGCCATCTTTAATTTGACTCTACATGCGTAGTCAGGGCTGAAAAAAATATCGCAGCTAGCTAAATTTCACACCCTAATTCTAGCTAAGTTTCACACCCTGAAAATTGGGCTTTAAATGTGGCTTGTAGGTTTAGACTTATGCATAGTGAATGACAGATACACATTACATGTACCAATTTCTGGACCCATGCTAGGCAACTTCATGAAACGGGCCTTGATGCAGACATGTCTAGAAATCACGGCAGGCTCGGCCAGAATTGTCTATATCTCCCTAGCTGTTAGCAAATGGTTCAGCTTCACGCGCTAAAACAATTAAAACCGCCTGAAAGCAAATATGTGCTAGAAGTGCGGGGAGGTACATGTAACTAGCCCGGGTGGTAATCACCCGAGTTACAAAGGTTCATGGGACTAGAAATTAATGAAATGGTACCCTATCTGAGACCAGATCGTTCAAAAGGAGACCCTATTTGAAACCAGACCTATTCAAATAGACATGCTATCCGAAACCCTGGGCAAGCAAAAATTGCCGTTGCATTTTAACCTGGGTTTTTTTTTACCTCCATTGAGCTATTTTATGGACTTTTAGTTTTTAGCATGATATTCAACACAAAAATCATCATTCTAAACAGATTCTGCTGATTTTATACTCTATCTGAAACTGAAGAGTAGAGTTAAAATTGAACCCATGTGAGGGACTAACAGAGGACCATTTGCTTGAATTGATAACCCATATGGCAGGTCTCGAGACCTGCCCATCTCGCGTTTTTTGTAACGAGGGTGGTTACCCAACCAAAATACCCAGTTATAAACAATATTTATTTTATACAGGAGGATGTCAGATGGCTTGTATTTTGAGGTGCTGTGCGAGCTGCTTGGCTGAGACGTACAGGCGATGTCAAATTCACTGAAAGTATCTAGATACCGTTTGTCGTAAGGTGAGTGACACTTACGAGCTTATCTATGCCTATTTCTGTATTGCATGAGTGCGCACTGTTTCTATGTTCCATTAGACAACCTAGGTTTTATTGTTGTATTAGAAAGGAAAAAGAATTACACCCAAAAATGCACAAATTCATTCCCAATGCCATTCTATTCAATTTTACTCATTTTTCAAAAGCACCAGGATTCAGCTCGCGACCTATCTGTGAAGCACATTTTAAATGCAGTTCGTGGTGTTGACCTTCATTAAAAAAGACTAAATTTAACGATTTAGGACATTCCATATTTCAGTGCTGCTCAAACTTTGAGAAATTAACATGTAGTTCAAAGACAGGTCTGCTTTCTTTTCAGGATATAGATTTTTTTCTGCAACTTTGAAAGATTATGTAACAAGCAATTAGAATTTAGAACTGGGTGGTTTGTTAACTCAACAGAACCGTAAATTTGCCTCTTTAATTTTTGTGTGTGTGACACATTTAAAAGATCACCTGAAAATTTTATTGCTGATAAAAGTGGTTATTTAATTTGTACATGGATGTTTGTGATGGCATTGGAACATCCTTTGAGGTGTATTTGGATAATGGGGAACGGTTAATGCAGCGTATCTTCCCCTCGCCTTTCACCCCTAGGTCTCGTTTCGATCCCGGTAGGGGCTCATTCTCGGTGCTTTATGTTTACTTTGGTTTCCTCGATCCTACTCGTTCCCGCAGGTTTTCTCGGTACTCCGTTTCCCTCCTGCTTATAAAATCAGCTTCTTGGCATAAAATCTGTTCCGGTATTGATGGTTTCTTTCTCTGATGTGCTGAGCGCCTTTCATGGCTGCCGCACAGCGGCTTGAGCATGTTTATGTGATATGGTTCGCGCGTTTAAAATCACCATTATTATTATTATTATTAGAAGTGTGTTGTTACCTTTCCTTGCTTTTAAAAGTTGCTCCACCTGAATTGCAACATATCAGTTTCACTGTTTCAAAGGAAAATGCGATAACAGCATTTCCAATTTCATTTGAAATCTGCTAACATCCAATTTGTCCCCTGGCACTGTTGTAACCAAGCTGTTCAATGCCTTTAGTTTCATAATTGAATAGATTTCAGGCAAATTTTTGCTGATGAAATGGGAAAAATTACCAATTCCCCCACTGATAACTAAATCTCAAGTTTGACTAAGTGATTGGCAGGATTGAGGCTTGCGGATTGGATCAACATGTCTTCAGTGTTTATTACAGTTTTGTAAACATACATATTGTTTGAGATTGGGTGTCCTAACCACCAATTTTGTTAACCCTATTTAAGTCGTGAATGTATTATTTTAAGGGATTAACTTCGGTAAAATCTTCCGGATAAGGCTATTAGCGAATCGGGCCATGGCCCTTTAATTTGGCCAGATATCAAATATTAGGTGGAAATTTGATCTACACTTAAGATGTTGCTTATTTGCCATCTAGATGGTTTATGCAAGATCCCACAAAGTTTGATGTGTTAGTTATTGCCAATTTGTATGGAGCTTTCTAAGGTATGTGCCACTTAAAACATAAATTATGACAGAAAAAAGACACTAGCAAGAAATATATGCTTGGAGGGTTTCACAACTGCCTTCAAATATTGCATGAAATGTTATTGAATGTTCAGTTTACCGCTTATATAGCAGCATTATACTTTGGTCACTCCGTATCACATGACCACGTAGAAACAATGCCGTTTATACATGCCGCGGTGACGAAGCTGAAAGTGGCTCTAAGATCATGCAATTCAGGCTGATATTTAATTTGATTTAATTTATGAGTACGAGGTTAGCACAAAAAGATGGTAAAACCCCCTGAACCGGTGCATCATAGGGATTTTGGGTATGACTTTTGTTTGATGCCCTTCACCCCGTATAAGTACGGGTGGGTAAGAATATTTCAGAGGTGATCAATGACCTGGTGGTGGCGAATTGATTGGAACAATCGCAATTGACCGATAGAAAATTCTTCCATGCACAAATCAAAAACATTAATATTTTAACCACACTCAGTTCTCCAGGCAGGGACAGGGATGTATTTTCAGTCTTTCCCTAAACTGGCCAGTGGCAACTGATTGAAAAAAAAAAACATGCTTGGCCCGGACTTGCAACCCAGCAAACCTCTGTTATTTACTAATATGGTATCGTCAACAATGGCCCGTTAACTAGTAACCTATGTTGGAGAAGTTATAGCTGACTCTAAAAGGGATATACACCGCATCAGAAGGTGCTGACTATGACTCGTATCAACTTTGAAATCACTGTGACCTATGTGTTTTACGCTGGTGGCAAGTGTTACTTATTAGTTCGTGGACACAATGAAATTGCTCAAAATTGCATATGCTCATGTTACTTCAATGGGCACCACACTGTTGGATGTGATTGGTTTGAGTATTACCTTTGGAGGGCAGTTTACTCAAAATATGACCATAAGGTTTAAAAAATGAATATCAATGATTAAACTCACAAGAAATTGGAATTTGAGCAAAACCAAATTCAAAATCATATTTTTTTGATTATGTATCCAAAAGTTCATGGCTGGTGGTTGTGGCAATATGACATAACATCAGTGAACAATTGGCTGTTATGATTCTTTCCCTGACTTCCACTGTGCTAGGTGTAGTTCAGATGAGAATAATGACGTGTTTTTCCATTTTTGATCTCAGTGACTTGTGTGCCGGTTAATGGAGGTCTGGCGACCCCAAGTGGGGAACATTGGTGCTGATGGTGTTGCAATATTTGAATCGGTAAGATGGGTTTGTTTTTCTTACTCTCACTGTCTGTGAAATCTTAAGTTCAAAACATGCCTTTTTGTGGGCCACCAGCATAGCTGGCGAGCAGGGACCATTTGCATTCGTTGTGCGATGTGTATGTTATGTGTGTATGTGTCACTAAAATGTAAGTTTTTAAGGAGCGGCCACAGCTTATATTCTTTGAATAGTGAGCGCGAAAGACCGATGCACGTGGGGGCATGGGTGGCATTTTCCCCCCCCCCACCCAAATTTTTTGCTGCCCCCCTCCCAGTTTGCCCCTTTCCTGGTCGAAAGAAAAATGAGGCTTTGGGGCAAACATTCAGTGATTGGGGCCAAACAAAATCAGATGATTTGGGGCAAAATTGGTTGGAAAACTGCCAATTTTAAAGATTTTGCCCCCCATGAATTTTCACTTTTGACCCCCCCCCAGATTTCACTTTGCCACCCCGTTTGCCCCCCAGAAAAAGAAGGTCTGTGCCGCCATGAAGCCCGAGAACCGCAAAATTCTATTAGTTTTTTGTTCAATAATAATAATCTGTTACAAGCACTAGCAGTGGGTCAATTACTCGATGCAAGGATTTTCCTATCCCCTGGCTTGAAAGCAAGTTAGGGGGGATATGCGATTTAGCGCACAAGGTCCGTGGACTGTGTGTGTGTTGTATGTGGGTGCCAGTTGGTAGGTTGTTTTTCCACGTCTTATTCAAAATAAGTTCGATTTTAAACCAGACTTGGGGTTAAGGGCTGCTATAGGGGTTAATTATATTGGATGAGTCAAAGGTCTGAGCGGTCTGTTCATTACTGCCATCTTGCCAGGGGATCATGCAAGTTTACTTTCTGTATTTTTATCCATTTTGATCTGTAATTCAGAACGTCACAAATATTGTAAAGCAAAAAAAAAAGTAATTTCTGTTCATGCCTTCACTTCAGATTTGATTAAAACACAACAAGGTTTAGGTCAGGTTTATTGAAAGGATTAGACCAGGATTACGGGTAATGGTGTAATGTTAGCGTAGAGTACGTTTTGAGTTAGGTTGCGGGCTTGAGGGTATTTTTATGCAATATTACACCAAAGTACGACCGTGATTATTTCTTTCTTAAAGAACTTCTGTAATATCCTTGGGGGTTCCCCTTCCAGATGCTAGTTCCACAAAGGATACAGTAGGAACCCCTGGCAAACATGCAATGCCCTCTGACCTTACTTTACATCTGTACCTCTGCACCAAAGACAGTGCTGATGGTCACTTGGTTGTAAATGGTGAAAGGTCCATGTTAATATTTCAATCAGTCCATTCTTAAAACCCTAACCCTATAACCAACCTAAGGCATAAAAAAATTGTTTTGTTTGCTCAAACCCGACCGACCCTAAAAAACCTGCGACTCAAAAGTTTTTATGCATTAGCCAAATAAGAAAATATGCGCCAACCGACTCATTATTGTATCCAAAATTAAAAAAAATATGTTTTTTAACCACACAAAGACAAAAATACCAAAACAAGACACCAAGCAACTAAGACAAGTAAAATAAAAAAATTGCTGCCATTGAAAAAAGTTTTAAAATAGGAGACTTTATTCAATTTTAGAGTAAACATTGAGAAGATCCTAAAAAAAAAAATTAAAAAATAAAATCTGACCGACCAACCGACCCTGATATTTTTTTCTCTCTTGCTTTCGCCGTTAACGCCAAACAAACAATATTTTTTTTATGCCTAAACCTCTCGAACTGGACTTTTTTTGAAGGTTCATGGTTAACGGCTCCCGATATAGCTGGGCAGACAATGGCCAATCCCACACTCTTCTACTTATGTGGCAGTGTGATTCTGAGACAGTGAATTATACGGCAACATGCTGACAAGATTGAAAGCGCTGCTTGGATGTCATCAGGGAGGGAAAGTAAGGTGCGATCTTTATTTTTCTGTCATGCAGAGGTGTTTTTCATGTGTTCGTGTTAGGTCCACTGGTTAAAGTTTTTTGTCCAAAGAATGCTCTCTCTCCACTGCATGTAGTGTATATACCATAATTAAGCATGGATCGCTCCGAAATTCATCAAACAACTTGGTTTTTCCTTCCCAAAACGTCATGCCCATCTTTTAAATCTTGTAGAGCAGGTGGTGAAGAATTTTCCTGTTATTTTTGTGGCCCACATTTTCAGAGTGTTTAGTAGCTGTATTCAGTCTTCATGTTGAAGAGTAAGGAACCTTATTTTGGTAAAGAAAGAATAAGTTGTCTCCTTGAAGTTAATTTTTGCCAAAAATTGCATCCTGACAGGTAAATGAATGCAAAGAATTTACTCAAAATCAAAAGTGCAAAAAGAAAGTACCAAAAACAAGACTAGGGTCACCCTTAGTATAGATGGTTATAGATTTAAGGAGGGCAACAATGACGTCTCCCTCTTCTCCTCTCCCCCCTCTTATGTTTGGTTTTGAAGGTAGTGTTGCTGTGGGTACAGCATGTTAATGCCGTTTTAAAAATTTAATTAGAAATTCTGAAGATTGTCTTGAATAAATCTGGTGATAAATTATCAAAGGTAAATAATATTTGTTTACCTTACACACAAGCAGCCTTCCTGGAACTTTTTGTGTTATCTTGGTGACCAGGCCAAATTAGGATATCAACAGACCCTGGATTCTTGATATTCCTTGTTTTCTTGGAGTCCATCTATTACCTTGATGACTGCAACTAATTTTGACTATTTTGCCTTTTGAAGCTAGCCAACCATAAATAAATGGAAAACCACAATACCAATTTGGATTTTTTTTTTTCTTTGGTGATATTTTTACTCCTGATTCTTTGAAAAGAATTTGTGTTGTTACCGCTGTATGCTAACCAGTTTACATTCAAAAAGATCAAGGGGGTTCTCACATTTTAACAAACCTCCAAATTTTATATGGACACTGTGCTAACTTTCGTTGGGCCCAGTTGGGAGTTGGGGAAAATTTAATGGGTCAAAGGCCATGCCAGTAAGCAATTAGCATCAGTCAGTGAGATCAAGTGGCAGAGTGAGATTCAAAAAAGGTGCATACTAATGGTCCATGACTAGTGTGCCCTTTTAGAATATAACCATCAAAGATCATTTGTACTCCTTAGGTTTTCCTTTTGCTGTATTTTTGTTCTTTTTGTGTATTCTTTGGATTGTGAACGAATCCCCAAAAAATCTTTCAGCTGGTCCAAGTGGTAGACACATTCTGCTGGTCAACACCTTTTTTTTCGCTATTTTAATAAGAAGTAAATACCGCGCTCCTTGTTAGACTCGATGTTGGCTCAGCGAGCCAACACTTCACTGGAAACCCAACACTTCATGGAACCCAAACCTGGAAACCCATAGCGATTACTTAAAAAAAAAATGTTCAAAAACCATATTTGAGTGATAAATTAGCCAGATGCCCCCATAATCCATATTATGGTGTGGTTCTTAACCAAATATGGTGTGTTCTTAACCACATATGGCGTGTTCTTTCTACGAAAGTCCTACTTTCCAAGTAGATTCAGATATTCACCGTCACTCTTTTCTCCCATCCCCCGAGAGCGCCTTACCGGCTCGTAACAAGTCCAGCGGTTCGCATAAGAGGGTTGAAGTAAGTCAATGGAATAAGCGCCGTGGTTGTTTTTTTTACTAGAAATTTTAAGGAATTCTGGATTTCACCACCCCCCCTAATGACCTCTGTCATATGATGCTAAGTTCTTTGAAAATCAGTGGCATAGTTGGGCATTGTAGCAAGTCCAAAACAGTGATTGCCCTGGTTTGCGTAAAATAGCTAACCATAGAATAGAAACGCTGAATCTGCAGCAGAAAAAATGGCGTCGTGTTGCCGAAGCGACGAAAGTGAATTGGCATAAACCCGTCTTTCAAGACCATCTAGTGAGAGCTTAGTGACTCGCCGGAGGCGATTTTATAGGGCAGTTATTTAGCATTGTGAATTGAACCAAAAATCGCTTTGGATATAATATATATGGCCCCGTAGTCGCCGACTAGCACGATTCATTGTTGATATCATCGACATTCTTAGTATCGCAATGCACTGTGATTTGGGCTTTCTAATTTTATACTTTGTCATGGTTGTGGGCAAAAAGCACCAAATTGGAGTGTGCAACGTTTTCCATTAGTTTCGTAAGGGGCTACGATGAATGTAACTTTGTAGAAAGGAATGGGACGGGGTGGGGGTGACATGGTGGTGACCTCATTGGCCCTTGGTGACCTCATTTTTTTTTTTTTTTTTTTTAAAAATGTTAACCCTTTCAAGACCGCAAGTCTTGTGTGCAAGTTAATTCGGAGTTCCGTAAGGCGTATAATGATTAACTTGGTGGAAGAAGCGGGTTAAAAGCGTTCTCGACCTGATTATATGTTGGGCATATTCGGGCAATTACATATGCAAATGAGCTAATTAATAATGCAAAAATCAGCGTAATCACTTTATTTTTATAATGGTACATCGGAAAATCCTTCACTTTTCGCAAAAAACCATTATGGTGTGCATCTACTTTGCCATTTTAAAGTTCCTGATAAATGATGACGTGCGGCTTAGGTCTTTCAAATGATGCCTAATTAAATATTGCCTAAATTTTTTGCTGTATCGCTAAAACGGTAATCAGTCGATATCAAAATTCCTTTGATACATGAAAAACTACTAGACCATACATCTTGTGTGAATCATATGGAGGGGCAGTGTGGGGTGTTGGGGCTCGGGAGTGGGGGGTAGTGGTGGGGTGCGTCATGGAGGGTGGGATCTGTTGTGGAGGTGGCGGGTGGGGTGCGTCGGGGTGGGGTGCGTTGGGGAGGGGTCGGGTGTGGGGCGTCGGGTTGGGATCAGGTGGTTTGACCCTTGTGACCCATGTGACCTTGGTGACCCATGTGACCTGGTGACCCCATTTGACCTTGTGACCTCATGTTACATCACGTGACCTGGTGACCTCAGTGACCTTGTGACCTCATGTTACATTTTGGTGACCTCACAATGCCTTTGCCCATGTTCACAATGTGTCGGGGAGGGGGAAGGTGGGTGCGTTGGAGCAATGTTGGGTTACCCATGTCACCGTTGGTGTACCCTTTGTGGTGGATTTTGTGACCTCATGTGACCCCACCCGTGACCTTGGGTGACCTCATGTCACCATTGGTGACCTCATGTCCCTTGGTGACCTCATGTCACTTGTTGACCTCATGTCACCTTGGTGAACTCTGTCACCTTGGTGAACGCATGTCACTGGTGAACTCATGTCACCTTGGTGACCTCAGTTCACCTTCGACCCCATTCCCAAACGCGACGCAATGAACACTAGCGTCCAATACCGTGACATTTTTTTTACTTGCACTTTTTAGTATTCAAATACAATTTGTCCTTATGATAATATCATATATTTGACAACAAAATAATCAAACATTTTGGAGAATTATTATCCTGTAGACAACATCATCAGCTATTAATATCACCCAAAAATCACCCTTTTTTTAAAATGGCTGCCCTTGGGCCAGAAGTGTGAATCATAGCTCCCATATGGGTCCAGGCAGTGTTAAAGGCTATATATATATCAAAATAACATAAATACATTAGCGGTGGTAATATGCCATAAATCCAGCTATCAATTTCATCACCATTTTTTATTCAGTTCTCATGGGTCCAGGGCAGTGTTAAAGGTAATATTCACCTTCATTTATCATATTACCAAATACATGAAATACCATACCATTCCATCATTCCAAAATTAAAGGACCATTCTTTAATCAGTGTAATCAGTTTACCAAGTAGTCATTCCTCTGGTCCCCGCATCCCAAACGGCTGCCAATGTACCCACCAGTCACAACCCACCAAACCACAGGTGCCACGATCCTCCACACGGGCGGTGACCGCTCTTGTTCTTGTCATACTCTGCGCTTTGTACCGGCGGAAAAAGGCGCATTATAAATGTATTTTTTTATTAGTCTTCCACCTCAAAGAGTGGAAGAACTATTAATTTTAGTGGCTGTCTGCTTGGAGGTCGGTCCGGAATTGTTTTCCATGTTGCCAAAATACCAACCTTTGTCGCATTATACTGACTATTCGGGACTATTGCGATGTTACGGGCGAGCTCTCAAATTTCGGATAAATTGGGCTGTTTAAGTTCCCCGGAGAATGCCCGGAGCAACCACCGGTTTGAACTTTGGTTCGATTTTACTGGCAACACTGACTTATCAAATTGGTGACACCACAGTGCAAACCGCCATGGTTGCGCACACCCCGTAGACAGCACGTTGTACGGTGTAAACATCGTATGAGGTGGTGAAATATCGCCTTTTTTCGTCCCTTAAAAGCACTATGCTTAATATTATCATTATTTTACACTAATATATATCTTATCGGTCTCCTGAGTTCATTTTTTAGTGAAATAATGAAAAAAGATGCACTTTCGGAAGAATTTGAAAGGTCAAAAATTTTGGCCAAAAACGTTTGTAAAACGAGCCTAGAAAATCTGTAATATTTACTTTTAGATTGAGGGACCTAGTTTTACCATGCTTGTGTGTACTTTCCACAATGATTCCTACGTAAATTGTTGAATTTTAGAAGTAGAAATATGTCAACGGTCAAACCCAGCAAACCCAGGACGATTAACAAAACTTCCATAAAATACATGGCCATTTCTCACACATGGGTCACCGTGTCTGCACAATAAGGAGGCTTAGCCGAATAGAGGCATATGATTGGATCATCGCTCAATCACCAAGGCCAGTTCGCCATGGGTGTGTGGGGGGGGGGGGGGGGGGTCTTCTTGTTATCTTTCTTGATTTTCTTGTATCGGTGAGTGTATCTGGGTCAAAATGTTACGGGGACGCGGTGGGTGGGTCTGGGCGGGGGGGAGGGGGGGGGGGTTGTGGGAGGGGTGGTGGGGGGTGGGGAGGGGGCCTGGGCATGTGGTTGTTGCGTGGGGGACGGGGGTGGTGGGGAGGGGGAGGGGCCGGGGAGTGGGGGGAGGGGTGTGGGAGGGCGGTATGGCGTCGTTGGGGAGGGGGGATGGGGTTAGGGTGGTGTGTTGGTTGAGGGTGTTGAGAAAGGCGCGTGGGGGGGGGGGTTGGGGACGGTGGTGGTGGTGTTGGGGAGGGGTGGGATGTTGGGAGGGGGTGGGATGTTGGGGAGGAGTGGCGGTTGGGGAGGGGGGGTGGCGTGTTGGGAGTGGGTGGGGGTGGTGTGTTGGGGCGTGGGGGTGGGGGTGTTAGGAAGGGCCAGGGTGTTTGGGGCGTGGGATTATTGGGTAGGGGGAGGGTTGGTGCGTCCGGGAGGGGGTGTCGGGGAGGGGCTGTGTGGGGAGGGGGAGGGTGTATCGGGGGAAGGTTGTTCGGGGGTGGTGTATTTGGGGAGGGGGAAGGGTTGTTGTTATGGGATGGGTGGGATGTGTGGGGGTGGGGGGGTGACCTCATGCATCCTTGGTATGACCTTGATGGACCTATGTGACCTAGGTGACCTTCATGCTGACCTCAATGACCTAATGTGACCCTAGTGGACCCTCATGTGACCATTGGTACTCATGTGACTTCGGGTGACCTGGGTGACATAATGTGACCTTGGTGACCCAATGTGACCTGGGTTGTGACCTCATGTGACCTTGGTGACTCATGTGACCTCGGGTTTGACCTGGGTGACCTATGTGACTTTGTGACCTCCCAATTTTTTTTGTTTTTTTTTGGTGACAATGCTGTGACCTAATGACCTGGTGACCTTCAGTGACTTGGTGACCATGTGACCTTGGTGACCTCATGTGACCATGGTGACCTTAATGACCTCAGGGGGACCTCGGGTGACCTGGTGACCTATTGTGACCATGGTGACCGCATGTGACCTTGGTGACCTCATGTGACATTGTTGACCTCATGTGTGGACCATGGTGGACATCAATGGACCTTGTGACTCGTGACATGGTGACCTCATGTGACCATGGCGACTAATGACCTCAGGGACCTGGGTGACCTTGGTTTGTGAAATCATGTGACCTCTGGCCCCATTAACAAAATCATGACGGCAGATGACACTAGCAGTCCAAAGACTGCAATGTATTTTGTTAAAAATCTATAAAACACTTGCAAACAAAATGCTACAAATTAACAAAAACGAACTGCCAGGATCATCCGGGTCTGCACAGATTGACATTTAGTGACCCACTGACATTTGACTTCTAGTAGGGGACCCATGTGCTCTTTTGACCTCAAATGGGACCTTTGCTCATTTGAGGTAAAAATACATACTTTCAACAAATAAAACCTCTATGTATACTTTCTGCAAGTGTGTCTGTGACTCACAAACCTAAAGAGAACTGGGACGGGATTCCTGGAGTATACACAGTATTGACCTCATGCCCTACCTGACCTTTGACTCCATTTTTTGGAAATTTTGAGACTTCTCAAATAAAGTTGATAGCTACCAAACTTGCTAAAAGACCCACTGGCCCAAGGCCCAGCACTATAGTCATTTACCTCTAATTAACTCTGCATGACCTTGACCCCATTTGAAATCATAAAACACTCTAGCTACAAATAAAATGCTGTGCACCTAACTTTAAACACCCACTGGTTCAGGACGTTGAGGGTATGCCAGATGAACTCTTCTGACCCCTATGTGACCATTAACAATATTCTGGGGTCTGCAAATATCTAGAATCATCAAAACTTGCCATAAGAACTACGGCACAACCATGGGGTTTATATATTTCTATTGATCTCAATGACCTTATGGTCATACTCAAGCCTATTTTGAAAATAAATCTGGTAAAACATCTTTCTAAAAAAAGAGCAAAATCACCAAACTGCACACAAGAACTGCTTCAATCCATTACAAATACCCAAGTACTCACACACCCCATCCCCACTACAACCCAATCCACGACCCAACATGATGGGCGGAAGATTTGGTTATGATCCCCGTGTTTTTATTGTTATTATCATAACAAGCCAAAACGAATACCACGGTATCATTTTGATTTAAACTTTGCTGCAGTCTCTAACTCAATAACTTGCCTGGGTTTTCTGACCATTGCAGACACTCACGGGAGATCTTGGAGGCTCATCAGCTTGCCCTCGACTTACACACAAGCTATCTGCGATAAAATTGTGAAGGGGGTATTGAATCCACCACCAAGCAGAGAGGCAGGGACAGTATTTAGTACCATGGCAGGCAGCTAATATTCTGAATAAGTGGTGGATTTTTTTAATGGTTGCAGAATAGACTGAAATGGCCAAGAATTATATTACAGTAGACCTTAAATTTTTCAACCCAAATGACCAAGTGTGTTTGATTAGCTAGATTATTGTAAAGCAGAGTATATTGTACTGAAAACTTAAAAAGAATTTAACTTAATGTACCACCGCACAACATGTTTTCATATTCTGTATTTGTCCGTCGTAAAAGTGCCAACGCTCTATAGTGGCGGAACCCACAATAAAATAGAATCAAACCTGCAATTAGATATTGCTATTTACCATTGAGCAAATTGTATTTCTTCTGGACAGTTAGAATTGATAATATATATGTTAAGCTCATCTGTTGACATTAAGATTTCGTGGGGAAACTTGATTTCTGTTTTGGATCGGGTGTATAGCGTATCTTTCCCTGCTTTTCACCAACAAGGTCTCTGGTTCGATCCCCAGTAGGGGATCATTCTCGGTGGCCTTAAATGTGAAATTTGGTCTTGATCCACATCTTGCTGCCGGTTTTCTCGGGGTATCCAGTGTCATATATACAGTGTCTGTGTGACTGCATGTCCTACCAACCAATCTGTCTATTCTGTTCTCCATTGAGTGCTGTATGGTTTCATTTGTTTCAGCACATGTACCCAAATAGCCTAGTCTACAAGTCACGGTTTATTCCTACCTGTTGCTGTGTGTGGTAGCTAGGACACTGTCTCATGGGGGACACTCGTTTCTTTACACCGGTTTACTCTGTTTCTATAAATGGAGTTTCTGACCCATAATGGTATTAGATGAGCTAAGCCATAATATGGCTCGCAGAGGCCTATATGACCATGTTTAGGGGAGGTATACCATGTATTAAAAATACTCTTCCTCAAATTGTTAAATTATATTAAATATCCCATCTAAATAACAGTGAGCAATGTAGGTATTAAAGGACAAACACAGTATGGGACATTTTTTAAGGGGTTATCTCGTTGGCTTTATACTGACTTGTTTGGGGGTATTGGTTATATTTTTTTCTCAAAGCATCGTGGTGAGCAGTTAGATGGCACCATACACACACACAAAAATTGGAAACCAAAACAATTACTTGAACCAAGTAGCAGGTGGGGGAACAATGTTGTATTGAGAAATATATTTGTTAATTGTATAGATGGCACTAGAAATACGGTTATCCAAAAGTGCTAGAGTTGAGACAAAGTACTCTTGTTCCCATTCTTCTCGAGAGATGCATCATGCATAACCACATCAGGTCCTGCATGTGAACCACATTTGAAATTGTAGGTTTTTCAAATTTTATTTTTAATGATCAATATGAATTTGAAGATGAAGTTTTAACAAACTACCTCTTATGCTCTTGTTTTTAACACTATTACATGTAGTGTAATATTCTACTGTATTTTATTTCATTTATGATATTACCCTGAGCTCTACCAGTAAATACCTACTCATGAGAAATGCAAAGCAATGGGAAAGAATGTGTCTACTGATGGCGATGTCCACACCACTGAGAAACTATTCACTATTTTACATTCATCCTAATTTGCAGACTGATGTAACATTTTAAGGGAATGTCAATTCAGTGCCAGTAGACCATTTTCTTCACAGGGTTTACAGTTTGTACAGAGAGCCAAAATACATGTTAGCACTGCGCCATGAATTGAGGGAAGGCTAATGAGTAGTAATGGTGAATTCACGATGAGTTACAATATGCTCATCCACCAAGGACACAGTTCAGTGGGTTGTACTTATACACGCATTGACATGAACTGACCTTGTGAGATCTGGGTATCATGTATCATACCCAAAAACCAAGGGGTGTATTTTCTAAATACATTGGCGAATGAAAGCTACTGAACTGTGCCATGGGAATTGAGATTTTACTAGCTCATAGTGATTAAGTAGTATGTCATCTAAACCCATATACCATGGTTTTTGCTCTCCATTCTAAAATCATTAACTAGGGGATGGGGAGCCAATTATATCTTGAGATAAATTTGAATTGGTTATTCTGTTTGAAATTTACTCTCTCATCCTTTTTATCCCCCTGGCTTAAAAAAGTTGTGGGGATATTGCGACAGCAGATTCCCTCTGTATATGTATGTGTCTGCGTGCGTGTGGTTAAAGGTGCTTGTTCCGATTGCCTCTGGGACCCCCCTGATTTACCCGGAAGTAGTATAAATTTTGATATGAGATGAAAGGCCGTATTTTTCTCATTATCGTCCTGAAATTTCAGCTTCCAAATCCACTTCTTTGCAAAGATATAAACGAAAAACCGCCGGTTTAGTGGTTAACCATGAATATTAGCACAGTAGTGAATAGGGCCTTGCAATGTACATTATCGCTTCTATTATCAAAACAGCAAGTTCATTTCCCACGATACTTGATGGCAAGTGTATGCAGGTGCCAAGCTCTCATATCAAGTACAGAACATGATACACATAAATCGGAACACCCACCTTTAACTTGGGTTAGGTTGACTAAAAGGTGAACTTATACCAGATGTCTAAATTTGGGGAAACTTGGTATGTGGGTAGTGGCGCATGCAACTAACACCCGCGCTCTGTCATTTGTGCATATTAATGAACTCATTTGCATATTTGAGCTCATTACTGAAAAGGTGCACTTCTACCAGATTCCAATGTTCAAATTTGACCATTAT
>JAMKCH010017113.1:0-41914 GCA_023653785.1 Ophioderma brevispina
TGTAATTAAGCTGTTCTTTATGGATTTTGGTTGATGACTTTAAGCGCTTTGTCATGTCATGCTAAGTCCTATATATGCCTAATTCATTATTATTATTATCACAAGCGCAGAGATGGTCATGTGTTCCAGTACATAGTCATAGATTTGAAATTGCTTGTTTCGCACTGACTGTGCATTCCAGAGAGCAGCAAATTAATAAAGACAAATTAGGCTTGTTTGTTAAAGTGGTCTAGTTTCATCCTTTGTTTGATCTGTGTTTTTCATTAACTGATGTGTGATTCTTTTCGTTTGACAAGCCCTTTTTCCTCGTTATGTTTTAGGTTTAAGTTACTTATCCCAAGTAAATCTAATAGTCTTCCCACATCTTCTGGTAGCTTTTGTTGAGTAGTTCTGGTGTTGTTCGTTGGCTAACAACTCCCTTTATCATAACCCATTATGATAGAAGTATTTTTTTCGGCATTGTAACAGGACCTTTGGTATGTAGCAATCTTAGTCATAAATCAATAGATCAATGTGATCACTGCAAGTACACGCATGATGTATTATAATCTTCCTTCTACAGTACATATAGTCAACAGTAGTCATCTACTCTACAGTCCATGTCAACAGTAATAATCGACTTCTACAGTACTATTCAACGTAGTAATCTACTTCTACAGTACATAGTCCAACAGTAGTAATCTACTTCTACAGTACATAGTCAACAGTGGTAATCTACTTCCATTACATAGTCAACATAGTAAGCTACTTCTACAGTAACATATTCAACAGTAGTATCTACTCTACAGTACATGTCAAACCAGTAGTAATCTACTTCTCTCCAGTACTAGTCAACAGTAGCACCTACTTCTACAGTAAACTAGTCAACAGTATTAATCTCCTACACAAGAGCAGGCCATCAGAGACCAAAATCCACAAAAACATAATTATTGGTCTCGTCGTATGAGTTTTAAAATATTGGGGGGCTCGACTGCGTCTCGCCAATATTTTTGCAACTCATAGCTCGACCATAAAGTGGCTTAATCAATCCAATTTTATTTACAAAGAGCCCGAAATTGCCTCTGAGTGTTGATAAGCAGTCTAATAATATTCAAGAATCTCTAACACCATACATCCATCCACCCAAATAGCACAAAACACACGAGATGACACAGAGGCCTGGCTGCCGGTTAAAGCGCACACGGTATTCACAGGTTAAGGTTAATACGTTCGCATTGTTTTGTTTTGTCATGTTTTGTTGAGCTTTGTTCGCAACAACGGGGGGGTATGTGGCAAGTGCCACTCTCATTTCATGTTGTGTTTTCCTTTCACATAAATTGGAACAAGCACTTTAGTTTTGTTTAGCTTAGATATACTGCTTGTTTTTTTTACGTTTTTAATGCCTATATGTATATTTTTCATCATCCCTTGGTAATTTTGGTTAATTGTTAATTATTTAAATATTAAGTATATTTTTACCTTTTTTGGTTACAGGGCCATTAATAACTATAAGCCCTATCGGTTTGTCCATTACTGGTCCTAGCATATCATATCCCTGCATCTATTCTACTTAATTAAGTTTACATCTGAATTCCAGTCTTATTTATATAAATAAATTAATCTTAATTTGAATCATTCCCTAAGTACTGCTTTAAAAAGACCTAATAAGCAAAAAAATAAGAAACAATAACAAAACACCTTGCCCTCCCAAACGAATCCATTACGCGATTCAATAAAGATAGTTTAAGATAGTTATTTAATTAAACTAGTATGTAACTTCCATGGTGTCAAAAATTGTGTAAAGTATTTCCCCGCAAGGCATAAAAAGGGCCTGGGGGGGGGGGGGTACGTTTGTTTGCCGGGGCGGATTTAGAGTGGGGGGGTAAGCGCACCCCGTCTGTTTTTTTTTGGCAGAGCACAGTGTGCCGGGCGCGCTGCATAGACGCTGCATAGAGCGCCTTGCGCATTAGTCTATAAAAATGCAGGGGGGGGGGACGGACACCCGATTTTCGAATCTAGAGTTGGGATTTTGGAAGTTGGCCAGGCTCCTGTGTAGCTCTATGGAAAAAAAATCCCCTAAATCGGCAATTAATTTGCCCTGATTGATTCCTCCAAAACCGCTGGATGAATGCATTCAATTTTTTACCATACGGCAAGAAGACCTCATTTAAAGGCAATTTTGTTCTGCAACTTTTAGTTTTCGTAGAAGAAATTTGAGAAAAATGCATTTTGGAAAATTAAATTTTTCGCGCTAATTCAAAAATCCCCTAGCTGCTGAAACGTTATTTTTTCAAATTTAGTCCTCATCCCCACTTATTGGTCCTACGACGCCTATTGACTCCACGAGGTCCGAAGCACGAACGTATATACAACCCACAACGGAGACTACTGAGCGCTCACGTATCCTCGAAGTATTGAACAGGAGCTGCTCATATCGCACCACATTTTGGCTCAAAATTTTCCTTTCCAAGATCTTGTTTGTCATCGTGATCGCATTTTTTTCGTGAAGTTAACGTATAAGATTCGATTTATGGGTGTGGCCTTTTGTCAGTAAACCGTTTTTGCACAAGTTTATGACATAAAAAATGACCGTATCATGAGCCTTTACAAACATTAACACCAGAGAATCTATATACATGTTTACTCTGGGGCATTTATATAGAGTGCTTAATATTGCCGACCGGATCAAATAAATCCGACCCCCCCCCCTTTAAAAAATGCATATTTACGTATATGGCGCCCTGTAAGTCTCTAAGAATGACGGTACAGGCGTCGGGCGACGTGTAGATCTAGCTTTTATGGGCGCCCAGCGGTCGAGGTATAGAGCACCGGGGGCGCAATTGCATCTTAAAATGCATTTTTATACGAATAGGGCGCCCTGTAGAATCTCTAAGAATGCCGTACAGTTCGTCGGGCGCCGTGTAGATCTAGCTTTGGTGGGCGCCCATGGTTCGCAAGTATGTTCCTCCCCCCCCCCTCTTGTCTTCTGACTTTCGAACGACCCGAAAAACAAAAACAAAAAAAACATGGGTCTACCGGCGAGTGCAGCGAGCCGGAAATTTGGCGCCCACTCTATTGAAAAATCCGGATCAGCCCCCTGTGCGCGCGCACGATTGAGGTGAATTGCTAATTGTTAGTGGGGATTAGTGTGAATGCGTGCATTACTACGTGAATAAAAAAATGGCAAGAAGTAAAGATAATATTGCCTTACGCAATAACTATATCAATAGATGTGTTGTTTTCATAAACCACATCTAAATACTACCTAAACGACTGAAAAAGCTAGATATGGCAGATTTTGTAAGCACACCCATTTTTTCTCCATTCTATGGGATTTACACACTTAAACTTGTGTGTTGTATAATGTACGATGTACAATATCATGATGCCCTTGCACCTTAATGTTTACATTTCTTGATTATTTCAACTCCCGGATTATAAATGAATCTATTTATACCAATCTTCCAACCTGATATGACAAACCAAAGCAACCAATTCACCTGTTGGCAGAGCAAGAAACAATATCTTGTCCCATTGGTTTAGGATATTGCTAAGATAGCCTGTATTATACCTGAATTACAGTAGTATGTTGAAAACCCTTTTTCAATTTTACACATCAAGAATTATTGGGTGAGTGAAAATTATTTTTGTGTAAAAACATTCAATTCTTTTTAATGATCATAAAGTAGATTATGGCTATTCATAGATCAATTAAACAAGATCAGGACTGGTCCCAAAAAAACTATACAATCAAAGATTATTTTTTGGCCAAAATTTTAATCGTCCAACTGGAGTTTAACTGATTCTTTTAGGAGTGTTCCAGCTTCATTATATTTTAGTTGGTGTAATTTTGGGGGTGTGGTTCCGGAATTATGGCTTATTATATGAGACAGTTGAAAAATCTGTTGGGCCAGTTTCGGCTATCCCTGATATCAACACAGTTGCCAATGAAATCACTTCAAGACATTCTTTAATTGATAATTAAAATAAAAGTAGTATAAAGTGCTGCTTCTTGTGCATAACAAATGTTTATAACTTTATAATATCGCAATTGCTAATGAATAAATGTAGCATTGGGAAATCAATTCCAAACGTCTTGTTGTCTCAGCTTACTCCAGGTTTCTGCAGAAGGTGGAACCAAAAACACCCTTGTTGACAGTAACGGAGACCTTTGAACACCAACTCGTCCTTTCCTTTATGCTCTCGTTGAACCTGGCTTTCTTCATTACATCCTCCCTGGCATTTTGGAGTAGTGGGGAAGAGGGAAGGGTAAATTGTTCCCTCCACATTAGAGCGTGTGTCCATCACATTGTCCCTCAAAAAACAACTTTGTAAGACTGTTCATATTAGTTTTCATCAGCAGTCCAATTCCAATTTCCCCAAATTTCCATCATTACATGATTATTGGTCCCCCTAGAGTGAGTCCCTCATTTCACCCTGTACATAATAATTTCTGTGCTTTCACTGAAAAATAATATATTGATTAGTTTCAATGCATACAATACATTTACTCTGATCTGTACAACATTCTTTTGTTTTGACAAAGGTTATCCCACAATGATGCTACACGCCCTATACCTTTAGTTTTTGAACCTTCAGGTGAAACTGGCCCAAGTATTTTACTTTGTGTTCAACTGACAATATCTCCGCTTAGGGTCGATCAAATTGGATGGAATAAAAGCGAGGATTGAGCTTGGATCTTGTATTTTTAACAAATAAAGTCAAATATCTGGCAAAATGCCCAGTTTATAATTTTTTATAATTTTTTAGTTTGATTGTATAATATTTTTTTATTGGGACAGTCTGGTAGCGTGGTTCATCATTCCTTTCATAATGCCATCCCCCGTTATCAAACATTAACGTAATATCATGCTCAACTGTATGAATCACAATTGGAAATGGAGGAAAAGAGGTGTGCTTACAAAATGTTTTATATCTGCTTATTTTCAGTCAATTCTTTCATTTTTTTCATACTGGAAGTATATTAGAATTTTCTTTAACAAATAACAACAAGTCGATGATTCAGCGATTCAATTTCCAAGGCTCTGCAAGCCTTGCACAATTTGGTTTTTAATTCACTAGTATTTTTTGTTGTACCGGAATATGTAAAGAGGCTCTTAGAGATACAAATGCAGGTACTTGCCTTTCACCGTCGTAAAACTCACAGATTTAGAATCAATTGAGGGCAAAGCGGAACATCTTCGTCAAAGTCTTTTTGGCAAATTCATTCACTGAAACTCTGTAAGAAATAAATTTAACAATCCACTAACTTTGAACTTATTATAATAAATATGGAAAGTATTGTGGCATCGTGCCTCACGCTATATTGAAATTGGCAGCCTCAACGAAATAAAATGTACTGGATGTGCTTGGGCAGAATACTGAATTCATCCAAATGATTTTTTTACTGAGTGTTTAATATATTTTTTTTTCAAAGCTGCTTTTTTTCAAATTAGACGTGTTTGATGCTAATTCAAAACCTTTTCGCTTCAATTCTTTTTCTTGGAACCGCACTTAAATTTGAGTACATTTCTAGAAAACGATTTCAATTAAACTCATTCCGCCTTTTTCGAATACATTTTAGAAGGAAAGAAGCAACTAGGAAAACGAGGCCATACGTTTTAGTCACAAATGCTACCCTATTTGCGACAAGTCCATTGTAGGTTTTGTTATTTAAAAGATTGGTTTCCTCACATTTACAAATGAATAAAACAGTAACGCACCAATGAAAATACCAAGACTGTTCTACCCGAATGCTTGCATCAACGTATAGGCTGAAAATGTTTCCTCCTCATTCAGAACTCCTGGTACGAAAAAATGCCTTTTCTTTGAGAAAAAAAATTTTATTATAAGCTGTTTAAAATTACACGTGATATACAAAACCAACCAACAACACAAAACCAAACAATATAATTTTTGTTAAAATTATATAATTTCTATTTATATAGAACTTTATAGTGCCTGATCATTGCGTGCAAATTGCATCTACTGTAATGAATTTCTACTAAACCGGTGTCCGACTGACGCGACACCTCGAATTGATTTCAAACGTTGGACCAATTGTTTAATAATAAAAGTGCTTTAGTTATAGGCGTAAATATTTTATGCGTATTTTTTTTAAATTTTTATCTGTAAAGATTGGCAATCGTACATATTAGTAATTATAATTCCAATTACATAAAAGATGTTTTTTTTTTCAATATATTTTAAGAGAAAACACTAACGCGAATAAAAAACTCAGCAAGTCATTTAACAACGAATTCCATAATTTGCAAACATTTTTTCTATCTCTCTGCAGTGGCATTTATCGCGAGATTTGTTCGCGCGCGCTACAAGAGAACATTTCCATGGAATAGGGCGCTCCCATTATAAAAACATTTTTTTTTGGCCATATTTTAGAATGCCCAGTGTATAAATCATACCTGAAATGGTGTTCTCTCCTCCGAAGTATCTGCAGTGCCATGCCTAAAGCACTGGTAGGAATTCAGATGAGTGGGACGGAGGCAGTCATGAATGGTTCTCAAGGTCTCGCCTATATACTGTGTCCAGCTTCTTTTGTGCGAGAGGCTGTTGCAACCATGTGGGGGCGGCATATTCAGCATTGCTATAGACCATAGCCATGCAGTGGTGCGTAGTTCCGTTTGGCTGGTACCTCCCCCAGGAGGATCCAGCAAGTCGGCACAGGAGGTTATTCCTCGAAGATCCTTGGCGCATACGGACTCGGGTGCTGCCGGCTAAGTAAGCTGCCGTCAACGCTTCACTCCCAATAGGTTGGGGTAGGATTGTATGGCAAGGCGCTTTCATTGAGGTTTACTTTGAAGCTGGCGATGAGCCTCTTTGTGGTTGAGGTGGAAGGCAGGACGGTGTCTTGGCTTCGCGCTCGCGTTCAGTCTCCGTTTGATATATGTTGCAAGTTGGGTCATGTCTGTAGTAAGTTGCTTTCTACTTTCTGTCCAGTTGCTGTCCGAGTGGAGAGGGCAGCTCGTCGGCGTAGCTATATTGTCTAGATGTTGTTTTGAGGTAAGTCGCTGATATACCAGTTGAACAGCATAGGAGTCAGTACAGATCCTTGTGTTGCCCGTTCCTCAGACGACGACCGCAGACGACACTCTGCCCATCACTGGTCTTATAGAAATAAAGTTATAGGTTTTGCGAGCATGTTACATTATGAATTGAACAAGGTGACGATCCGGGAGGTCCTGAGAACTTGAGTGTCGCCCTGTTGCCAACACGGTGTCGTATGCTGCATTAAGGTCCACCAAACGGACGCCTGCCTTACGGCTCTTTTCAAAGTTCCTCAATCTCCTGGGTTGGGTGGGGGGGGGGGGTGGGGGGGGGACACCTAGGCGTCTTGAGTTTTACAATCTGATGGACATGCTTCGGCCACGTGCGAATCCGTTTGTTCGTCCAGGCAGTGGGGTTCGACGACGGGCTCCAGCCGGGCCCGGATCATCCTCTCAAGGATTTGAAGGAGACATACCGTAGTGATATTGGGCGGTCGTTCTTATGGTTGTCGACAGGCTTGTTTGTTTGGGGAGTGCGATGTTAGTAGCTCTCCTCCAGATCTTGGGTAAGGACTGGTTGGTAAGGCACATTTAAATAGAATTCCTGGAACCAATCCAGACATCGTGGGCCGCATTGCAACAGTACTCTGCAGGTATGTTATCAGGGCTCTGGGCTTTCCACTCGTTAGTTGGCTGATATCAGAGGT
Organism: Ophioderma brevispina; assembly: GCA_023653785.1. Lineage (NCBI taxonomy): Eukaryota > Metazoa > Echinodermata > Ophiuroidea > Amphilepidida > Ophiodermatidae > Ophioderma > Ophioderma brevispina. The sequence goes on from JAMKCH010017113.1 coordinate 7,691, forward strand.
AAGCTCATCTAGTGAGAAGGATGTTGAATGTGACCCGTCCACGCCGGAGGCCTCGACGAAGTTTGGTTGATCTCTTTTTTGACAGAAGCCCAGTGTGATCCTTCTCAATGTTCTTGAAACGACCATTTGCGATGATTGCTCAGCCAATTGATTGGCAGTCCACTTGACATTTCGATTGGTTGGAATTCTGCCTGTGAGGCGGTTTATAATCTTCCAAGCCTTCCTGCTGGAGTAGTGTAAGTCGATTCCCTGGACTCTTCTCCTCCCAGCGCTCACGGCGTTTCCTGTCCAATCAGTTTGTCAGATCGGAAGCCTTGGATGAAGCTTCTTCCTCGGTTCAGATCAGTTAAATCTTGTAAAGGATATCACATTCCTCATCCCAGGATGGGATAAAACTGCGACGGCAGCCACGCGTGGGATGGTCCGTCTTGCTATAATAAAAAGATCTTTGACACAGTGCCTGTGTCGATGTCCAGGTTGGAGAGGTTGTTTCCGGGAGGTTGGACACTTCTGAATCCATCAGTCTTGAACTGGTCCCCAGTCGCCTTGGCGGAAAGTTCCACCTTTCACTGGCTTTGTTGGTCATTCTTATCAGGGCTCTTCTTAGCGATCAGTGATGGTCTGTGTTGGGACTTCGGAAGCGGTCGAGAACAGTGTGGTGAATTGATATGGTCCATGTTTGCAAAGTCAAGGTCAGTTTTTTGTATACGTATTCCACCTACCGAGTTGAAAGTGTCTGATTGCTTGGGGTCGTGTAGAGGTTGTACAACGGATTTGAGGCCCAGCCACTAGGTAGCTCCATCAGGGTTGGTTTCCTGTAGCCCCAGTAATGCTATGACTGTTAAAGTCACCACGTAAATCCAAGGTGCACATAAGTTGGTAGAGATTCTGCTTGAAGCCGATGGTTTAGGTGGCTTGTTAACATAGTGATGAACACCTTCAATTTGAGTCTTTGCCCATTCCGGGTTGAGTTCTGCAGGTGAGGTTGCAATTTGTTTTCCATCGGGCTGAGTTACTAGCAAAGGTGTCAATCCCGTGTTAGCGTCTCTCGGTGTGCACTAAGGGGGTAGCCCGCAGATGTTTCAGAATGGAACTACAGTAGCGTGTGTCTCTTGGAGGAGAATCGCCGTGACTTTATACGTTTGTGTGAGGTGTTCGATGATGATTATCTTTGCCCTGGTGAGAACGTCCACTTTCAGTTGAAGCACTGAGTTGCCATCTGACTTGACATCGGGTGATGCCTGCCCTAATAAGGCACGTGTTGGCCAGACTGGCATCAGATAGTCCCCGAACGGGGCATGATTAAATTCAAACAGTGAATAAAAAAGACAACATGACTTAAAAATACAGTGAATTAAAAGCACCAGATGGTTTAGGCGTCTCCCTCAGTTTGATTATCATTCGCCTGAATATATCAGTTACCGGGGTTCACCATGAGGAGGTTGATAATCTTGAACCCCAAGATGTAGTAAACAGATTTTGAATTTTCTATCGTGTACGGACAGAAAATCGTTTCTCTATAGATGAGGTGACGTGTGACGTCCAAACGTCAGGGCAACGATAAAAGCACTGTATACGACGGGGCATCTGGCAGTGTTCTCCTTTTCAATCGCACACATCCGTTATGGTAAGTTTTTCAATGCGGAAGCTCGATGGGCAATTTTCGCACCTCTAGCATGTCAGTTTATAGGGGTGAGCCAGGCAGTGGTGAGCAGGCAGTGATGCTTGCTTGGCAGTATTTGAAAATATTATCTTTAATTTAAGCTATGTATATGTACAATGCGGTTATTTGAGTAGTTTTAATTTTTAATTGTATGTTATTTTTAATGTGTATGTGATGGGCCACGGGGAAGACCAGAGGGATACTTAAATTTTCCTCTGAATGTGGACCCAGGAAATAAGATTGAATAAACAAACAAAAAGCATGTTGATCGGTATCACATGGTGGGGTGGGGGGGGGGGGGAAGGGCACTTATCCAGGGCGACCTCATACCGAAGATGGCCATTTTGCTAGGGGGTAGCTTGAGGAGCTGGGGGCTCGCAAAAGATTATACAGGGGTCAAAATTTAAAAGTGGTCCACTTACCCCTATGGAGTTATAAGCTCAAAACAGTTATTATAGGTCAAAATAAGACATTTTTGCTGCGCTGCACTTTTTTATTTGTAATTGTTTCTTGATCAGTATTGAAAAATAATAAACGCAACACAACTTTGTTTTGTGTGGAAAAAAGAGAAAAAGTTATTTTAGTCAAAGGTACATTAGCTTTTATAGGGGTCAAATACTAAAAAATGCTTAATTTAATGGGAATTACCTCATATTAATTTCAACCATCTTGCAATGTGAAATTAACAAGTTAAAAAATTAACAACCACTTTAGTTTAATGAATAGACACCGTACGTCATATTGGTGGAACGATATTATTTTCCTAACAAAGTGGTGTATTTCTGGCACCGGTATGTTTAAAACCAAAAAACAAAAATGGTGAGGCGATCTGGGAAAACCAGCCACATGGTGGAAAATTCTATATTTTGAGTTTTTTACATAACTATAGAGTGGGAAATATAGTTTCCATAACTGTTTACTTCTTTTTCTTCTTTGATACAACATATCAAAAGTACGCTAACAATCTGACAAAAAATAAAGTCCAATATACAGATTTTAAGAATTTCTTTATTTTTGTTCAAACTGGTGTGTCTATGAACATGTGGGCGGTTGTTTTCCCAGACACCCATCACAATAATATGTTCTTTTCAAAAACAATCAGCAACAACGGTCATCATACAACAACAAAAAGCTGATGAAAATATTGGGATTCATCTAAATCGCAAACTCAAGGTGTGTATCGTTGAGGTTAAATTGTCATTAGAAAATCTGACATAATTCGTAAATTCTCTTCTGTTTGCGTAGTTTTACAGAGATAAAAACAAACTTGTTGAAGATCAAGTTGATAACAACGCCCCTCCCTTGTATGATTATTTTGTATAATATTGCAGTTATCCATGGGCCACTCTATTATTGACAATTGAAACTAAAAAACCGCTGTATTTTCTTTAATGAAAAAGATTTGATATATGAGGTCACCCGTACCCACATACCATCAAATCGCCGAATGTCCAGGGGCATTTGAAATATAAATAAAGGTATAGTAAATTATATATTCCCTCCGAGATAGGACCATTTACTTTTATTTGTGGTATTATCATAAGGATAAGGAGCCGAACCAAAAATCAAGCGATTTAGGAAAACTGCCCGGAAAACTAATAATTCAGCTTGAATAAAAATTCCAGCTTGACTTGGGATGCGAAACAGTTGAACATAATGAAAAAACAATCCAAATTTACTTTCAAAAGTGAAGAAACTGAGCTCTATTGAAGGTTCAAAGTACTTAATATACATGATATTCTCAAACCTGAGTATATTTGTGCAATTATCAATGGTCGTTTAAATTTTAAGCTAACCTTCAATGCAATCATCAGATACCAGCACACTACATATTTGTTAGATTTTAATCTAGAGGGGCTACCATTAACATAATTGGCTTGACGTTTGATCAGTGCAAACACGCGACAAACATTGTCACTTTTCCAATGCCAAGACCAAAAAACTGATACAAACCCGGGAGCTAGCAGAGCTACTTAAAGGGATTAGCCGCGATATTGCGAGATAAGCGAAAAAATGTGAGAATGCATCTTTTTAACTCATAAATCAGTGATAAGTGTGTGTAACCTTCCATAATAACTGCTTTAATTAGAAACAAACCACCAATAAGTGAAAAAATGAATTATTTGAGAAATTTGTCACACCGTCCTCCCGCATTATACAACAGGGTGGTCTCAGAATGTTACCCCTAACATAGGCGACCATACTTAGAAGTAAGTATTATATTTGAGAATTAAAAAGAATCTTAAAACCACAATACTTTTTTAAACTTTTTAATGTAAACATCAATCGATTCGGTTCAGTTTTGAAGAAATAATCGCTTCTGTAACACATGTCAATGGACCCTGCTTCCAAGTTTTGTAAGAAAGTGATTCAGACCGATCAGCGGGAAAATCAATACTTCTTCATTCTATTTCAATTATTTCTTTAACATAAATAAGATAATAAAATTAAAAAAAAAAAAAAAAAAAAAAAATATTGCACATACATTACAAACGACATTTCATGTTTCCTATTTTCACTTAAAAATTGAAGCAAAATTTACGAAATGTCAGCGACATCTTTAGTCTTTTTTGGACAAATTAATGTTATACCATGGCTGTTGCCTATCCAGGCAAATTCCTTTCATTTAATTTGAAATTGCAAGCCTCAACCTTTCTAGAAAGTATGCTTTGAAAATCAATATCAAAACGAAGTAAAGTTTAATATTCACTAGTGTGCATAAAAAATCTAAGAACGGTTTTCAACCACCATGTTCACCTTTTTCTGTTTGCTAAGAATGGATTAAGATGTGTAGACTGTTTCTGGTTTGATAAATGCTTTCAGATTTTTATATCCAGCAATGTCAACAATGCAAATAAAATTAAATGTCAAAAAGTCAGTCGACCCAACTCTTCAAGTTCATAAAGGATATAATGTTTATACCCCTGCAGATCTGCCTTCTACTTGACGTCCATTGAGACTTTATTGGTGTTGTTTTTCCATAAAGATGATAATTCTTGTTATTTACCATGTTTGTTTTTCTTTGTTGATTTGTTCTAATTGTAACGGTAAATTTGTTTATTACTATAATAAAATGACAAAATGACATCTGAACTCCAAGAAAAACACGGCCGGTTTCTTTGGGGAATGAAAAGAACAGCTTTAACAGATAATCACGAGAATGGCGGTAGTTAATATCAAATCTGCATTATTGAGCCAAACTTGGACTGAAGTGTCCATTGACATGTGTTGACATAATCGCGTTATTTCTTCACACTACTGAACCAAATCGAGGTGATGTTACATAAAATGTTAAAAGTAATTGTGGTTTAAGATTTGTTTTTAAATTTCTCAGAAAACAATGTGATACTTAGTTATGGTCGCAATAGTTAGGGGTGAATTCTTTCTGAGACACCCTGTAGACATACAGCGACGGCAATCTCAAAATCTACATTACACCGATTGTGGTCTACACCAGTACAGAAAACATAAAAATCAATGTTTGGGTTTGAGGTCAACAGTGTATTGGTGCACAATAGCACACTGAAAATCCGTGACATTCACCGGAAGGCTTTTTTGATCTCAAGTCAGAAATTTTATACGCCACGTATAGGAAATTACAGCATCAGATAAAAAGTACTTCTGCCTTGTCTTTAATACACGGATTTCAAGCCAACCACTTGCAGGTTATGCTCGCATATCAATGCCAGATGTAATGAATAACATTGACATTTGATGATTTTTTTTGATGTTTCGGATTTGCAAATCGCTGCTAATCCTTTAAAACACATCTCAAGTACAAACTATATTGGATTGGTAACATGGTTTACAGCCTGACAGGAAATCCCGAAACGTGTTCTTACGTGCTGCAAATGGTGCCTTAAGGAGAGGAGATTTTTGTGTTATAAATTGTGATCAAAGATTTTCTATGAACGAATGGTATTAACTCTTCTCAGTATAGCAGTGATGCTTGTGGCATACTTTGTTACAAACGCTCTATAAGTGATCTTTCCATTTTAGGTATCTTATAAATTCCCGGGTATTTAAATGAATTTACATTTCAATCTCGACATTGTCCATGATATATTTATATCATTAGCAGGTTTGGTTTTTGAAAGTTGTGCCAATTAACTAACCTTTTTCTTGTTTACAATTTGCTTTCATGTGTTTCTCATTGAGCCCATATTGAGGGTCTTGAGATCTTCATTCAAGGCATTTTTCATTAACAGGAACGCATAGCTAAATCCCGGGGGGATGGGGGGGATATATCCCACCCAATCTTTGATGAGGGGGATGTCCAATACATCATCCCCCCATGTTGATGCCCGTTCATGTTGTTTTTGAAGACCACAAATACCCTCCATATTTATTTACCATAATGTTTTAAAAATGGTAAATTTTTCCCCGCGCTTTGTTCTAATTCCAACTACTTTTTAACGGTTTTAATTAGCTTCTAAATGGCAAAATTTTTTTTTTCGCGCCTCATTCGCGCGCACATGTGCTATTCTACATCTTTTCAAGCAAACCCTAGTTTCATTCGAAAATTTGTCATCACCCCATCCCCCCCCCCCCCCCCCCCCCCTCCCCCCCCCCCTCCCCCCCCCCCCCCCCCATTTCAAAACGAAATTTTACGCCACTGCCTGAACTTCTTTGTCACCAACAATTAGGGTATCATCTGCGTGCATATCCACGTTGCGTATTTCAGTTACTGGCAAACTATTACTAAATAATAAGAATAATAAGCGGGCCAAGAAATATGATCTTGCTTGGAAAGGAATTTTCCTTATCCTACCATGTGTTTCGTTCGGACAAGTATGAATTGGAACCATTTATTTGCAGTGCCCTGTAACCGTGTGTCCCAAAAACAACGCAACACTTGGTGTCGCATCCGCAATAAATTTTGAACAAAAACAACATGATTACTTGATCTTTTTGTAATTTAAGATAGCACTGTTAGCTACCGTCCCTTACAAATTCATAGCTGATCGAGTCCATATTTTTTTTAAGATCATGATCCCACAATCAAGTAAACTCTGAGGACCCATTTTACAAATATGAGGAACTGGTAACCACAAGACTGGGCAATGAAGAAAGGATGCAAAAACAATATTGATTGAAATACAACATTTACTGCCCCAAACTTCTTGCAGAACAACTTCAACTGGATCAAATAAACACTGCACTTTAAAAATTAGAATTAACTGATAATAATAAAACATCAAAACAATAAAAAAAATAAAAAAAATAAAAAAAATGCAATATTAAAAAAAAGGATGACAAGTCAGAGACAAATTTTCAGGGACATAGCTAACAATTCCATCTTACCCAATAACAAAGAATAACTAGTCACATGCTTTTGTTCAAAATTATGACGCTGTCACCAAGTGTTGCGGTTTTTGTGGGGGGGGGGACACACGGTATGCCATGGAATACTAATTTCAACGAATTAACAGCACCAACATAGTTTCCTTATCAGTTCGTCATTCATTGATTTAGGTTTTTAGGAAGTGCATGTTAGCCGAATGCTGTTTTCTAAATCCAGACTGACCACTGGTACAAATATTGGTGATAGTATGAACGCACACAATTGGTTGTGTACAATTCTTTCGAGTACTTTAGAGCACACTGGTAAAATAGAGATTGGTGTATAATGGGTAGTGGGAATCATGACACCGCCGTATAAATTTGGTTTCACACGAGCTAGTTAAGCTCTTTGGAAATAAATCCTTGTGGAGAGACTATAACATATTACATGAATAGGAGACTATTTTGTTCAAACAATCATTTAAGTAGCTAACACAGATGTGATCTAAACCATTTGCCTTCATTGAAGAATGGAACAAACTTCATTGATGACTTGTTCGACTGTGATGTCATTTAAATGTAAATCTCCTATCGTTATTCACAGGCACGTTCCCTCGTTAAAATGATAATGCTGCTCATTGGAATTCATTTCTGGTGGACGTGAAGGTTGCATTTTGATGAAAAATGAGAAATGAATGGCGAAAATAATGCGATTTAGACATGGAAGGGTTCGTCTGTGTTACAGATTTGTAACGTATTGTTCTCCATAGAACTTCCGGATACTCTCAGCTAAATGGGCCAATCGGTTTCTAAGCGAGCTCGGGATTTGATCCTCGTGTACCGAAGGGGGGGGGTTAAAACCCCCTTTTTGGTAAAATTGGTAAAATTTATTTAATGTAATTGTCAATTGAAAGTTTCCGCTCCTTTTCATCCAAACAATCCATCCGGGGTATAGTAAGTGTAAAGGGTGATCCCAAAAGTGATGGTTGCCACCCCCCACCCTTCGCCCAAACCCCAAGAACACCGCACTCAGTACCAACATGCCTAAGACAATACAGGAACATCACAGACCTTGATTTGATGACCAATAGATAGATATGGTCCTCCTCTTTCACATTGATACCAAAATGAATACAACATGCCTGCTTAGTCACAATGACGTCTAAAGTTCGAATCAGCAACAATGCCATTTTCGATGGACACACACAGTGAAAAATTCAAATTTTTCGACAAAAAGGTTAGGAAAAATCCGATTTTCATTGCGGTTTTTCATTCTATAGAATAAATAATACTAATAAATAATTGGGTCTTTTTAACGCGGAATATCAGAGAAACCATAATACCAGAACAGATTATGCGAAGAAGCTCGATTTTAGAAGCAAGAGGAAAACCGGGTACCCAGAGAAACCTGCGGGAACGAGTATGGATCGAGGAAACCAAATTCAATAAAGCCCCGAGAATGAGGACCCTGGACGGGGATCGAAACCGAGACCTCAATGGTGAAAGGCTAGGGAAGATACGCTGCGCCAACTCGTTCCCCCTCGATACGCTGCGCCAACCTCCATCACGCCGACTCTACTTGATGTGAAATGACAGTGTGTATGTAAAATGACGCATTTACGAGCTATAGAAGGTGTTTGAGTCGACTAAAAGTTGCGAAAAATCAATTTTCCACCCCTATATTCAGTATTTTAGGACTTTCCTTCAACATATTGACGTCATGGTGAACTTCATAACGGGGATGTTGGTACTTATTTTGGTACCAATGGAATAGAACGAAGAAACTCTAAGCTATCCTTTGGTACCAAATTACAGGAACCGGGTGTTCAGTAACGAAAAAATAACAGGGGGTGGTAACCACCCCCCCCCCCTTCGGATTTTGTTACAAAAATGGCCTCGGGTAGATTAAACCGTACCAGTTTCCACCAAGATAAGTCCGTGTTAACTTGCCACTGCATCCACACGTTACTAGTAGGAGGAATTGTGGGCACAGGGTGGAAATGGAGTATACACTTTTCTATGATTGTGATTTTTGTCAATGATGACCTAAGCTAATAATTTCTGGAGGGTGTGCAAAATTTAGTGCAGTGCCATTTTCTAGAATCCAATATTGCGCGACCATCTCAATTCATTTCAAATGGCAATAATTTTATGCACTAAATCCAGGTTTAAAGCAAGAGGAATCTTTTGCGATCCGGTTATTGACATGATGTGATCACAACATTCAATTCCAATATTGCACCTAAAACCAATATGCCCATGAAATTCATCAAGTGACCATAACTCATCAAGTATTTGTGTAGAGGCATATTCTGCGCTCTATACCCGTAGGAACTCATATCGGGACATTTTCAAGTGTGTTAACAAGCGTACCAATCAAGATGGAAGCCCATATGCTGCCTTTTAAGATCTTTAAAACTACAAGTGTCCATATAGTCATAAAATACTGGCCGTCATTTTGAATTTTACGTATGTTGTCAAAACAAATATACCAGATACGAGTTATTAATGTTAAAGGGACATAGCATCTCATATTTATGTAAACTTTCATAATCATTTGGGTGTTTTAACTAATACAATACAGATCTATCGTGATTATTAGTTTAAAGAAGGTAAAAAGGCGCCACATGGCCCCCATCTTAACATTTTTGCATGGTAAGAAAACAGAAATTCCAGATAAGAATGTCAAATGGTCAAAATACTTATCCCATACATTAATTACACCTTTATAAAATTAATTAGTTGATGTAACACATATAATAACAGATAATGTCGGTTTTATTATTTTTAAAGGCGGTGTATTGGATGCCTCTTGAATTTTGAAAATGTCCATTACGAGAAATGCCAAATAATGGTTTTCTAGTGATCAAATACAGTATCTCTAATGTAAAGCATAAAGCATGCACATAGACACTGGATTAAGCCTCTAACCTTCAAATGTGCAGAACACGTGACGTGTCCGGTGGATGCGTTGGAAATGCATTCTAGAGGTGTTAAAGTAACCTACAGAGGTTTGAATCAATGGAACAGATTTGAAACACCTGCAGAACATATTTTAGGTGTTCAGCATGTATAAGTAGCGCAAATATGGTATAATGGAGGTGTTAAGATCCATTTTTAATGATTCCGAGAGCATATTTGACTTTGGCAGCCATATTGGATTTGTGGCAATGTCATGATAAAATTCATTACCTACACGTTCTCGTGCTTAAAACACCGGAGTTCCGAAATATGTGGCTTATCTGAATACTAAGGGATATTATGATTTTGGACATGGTGCAGTCATATTGGATTTTTAAACAATGCATGTAACAAATTTTTGCACACCCTCCAAAACGTATTGGTTAGGTCCTAATGAACTAAAATCTATCAATAGAAAAAGTCTGTACTCTTTTTCAATCCTTCAGGCTGTGTGCCTAAACTTACCTGACTATACCTCACCGCACGTGAAGGACATCAACATACTCACTGGTCTTGTTGCATCATGCGGTAACTCCGAGAAAAATTCTCGCATGATTTCAGGGTTATAGAAGGTCACAGCAGTCGGTCGGTGTGCGCGAGCAGTTATTTTGTGACTTCGTACACTGCTTTAATATAGTTGTTTTTTGTTTTACTGTAAAATATAATTTTCACGATTCAAGTACCAAAAAACAGGCGTACGAAGGACAGCATCTAGTGATAGCACATTTAATGAAATCATGTTGACAGTTGCTACACCGCTCTGAGCGCCGGCATACGGTATCAATCTGGCACATGCGCTGTTATTTCAAGGAGCAATTGCTACAGGAATTATCGCAGCTGTTGATGTCAATAGAGCGTTATTGCATCTATTTAAAAGTTTTAATTTGTGCAGAAACCGCAAGGTTTGACAACAGAATTGAGCTTACGAGTAGGGTTTCTGTAACCTATTCCAATGAGAAAATGTGATGATTTCGACAAAATTTGTATTTTACCACACAGGGATGAGAGAAATAGCCAGGTTCACTGTAAAAAATAATTACTCCATATGGAGAGAAAAGGGATTGCCCTGTAAAAAGAGTAAAATCTTACTCGAAATGGAGTGAAAACTAACTCAAATTGGAGTTAAATTTACTCCATTCGGATTAAGATTTTACTCTTTTAACTCAACATGGAGTGAAATTTACTCCATTCGGATTAAGATTTTACTCTTTTTTACAATACTCCTGGTATTTTTACAGTGAAATTTAGAAGCTATAGGCGCAGAGTAAAGCATGAATTATTTTGTTCAATCAATCCATGAACAAACAATTCTACATTCCAAGTAAAAGGACATACGTCACGCGTGGCATCTGAACTTGCCTATTGTGAAATTAACATTTATCGTAAAAAATATAGTACGGTAATACTTAAAGTATATTACCGCTTTCTTACCGTAGATTTTACCGTAAAATGGATTTTACGGTAAAATGCTGGCAACCCAGGTGCCAGGTATTTTACCCTTAAATATTACGGTAAAATTCTCTTTCGTATACACTGGACTAGAACCGTGGAATATATTGATCTTAAAATTAAGATATTTTGTCCAAAAGAGTTTTCTTTTTTGAATAAAAAGAGATTTCAGTTTGTGGTCCTAAAAATTGACATTGGCGAAGCAGACTCTTGGTGGTAACACTTGGATTAATAAACCGGAGAATATTAGTGTCGTCGAGCGATAATCCCGTCGTCTCGAACTGCTGGACAAAGTTTCTTCAGGACTGAGAAGATTACCACGGATTATATTTCCCGTGGATGACTTTGCACGTTGTCATTGGAGTCTTCACAGTGAGGATACACGATCGTTAATCTGCAACACTTTCTTTAATTCTGGACATTAGTGGAATTTTAAGTAAGACCGAAAAGTCATAACATTGAGTGTATTATTATTGAATTGTAATAGTGTTTTGGACATTCCAAATTCTTAACCAACCAATTTGATTAAAATCATATTAAAACAGCGGTTTTTTTTTTTTTTTATAAGTGATGTATCATTTGGCTCATTTGTGTACAAGGCTCGTTTATTTGTGTTTCAAGGGTATTTCTGATCTTGGCGTCCACGAGACGTCGTAACATAAGTGTATGATACAATGAGGGCAAGGTTCATTGCCGTTTTCCGCCTTTGACCCAATTTTTGCGTGTTTTGAAACCGTTGTTTTGAAATTCATTTTTTATCTAGTTTTGTCTTATGATCCTTAGCCTGTGGTATAAATTTCATCTAAAATTCCTTCGGAAATGTGGCTTCCGTTAGGGAGATGGTCCATGGATCCCTTTTAAATAGGGCACATTTTAAATAGGTGCAAAGAGAGATGCGGTCGGCAAAGAACGGGGCGATCAGCCGCAAATATTGCTGCAATCCGGGACTGCAATGTGTAGAGAACTGAACAATAACCCTAGAATCAGCACATACCTGACGACTTGTGTGCTCAATTCCATAAGAATTCCAATACATGTTGCTTCTGCTATTGCTAGCCGTGGACAAAATAGGTTTTCATCATTTTTATGGAAATAGTCATTGTTTGTTTATTTTATCACCGTTTTCTCTTTCGTTTTCACCATATGTTCGAAAAAGTACATAAGTCTCATAATATAAAGCTAAAACAAGGAAACGAATTGGTAAAGTAAACAAAAAGTGCCATTTCTGGAGGGTGTTCTTTCTGAGACACACACCCTGTATCTCGGTTAGTTGGAAGGGAAGGTTACATAAGGTTGAAAATCTACTCCAAAATTGTTCATCTGATTATAAGGATTCAAAATACGTATAGTTGTTGTTTTTTTCTGTATGACCTATGGTTTTGGAGTTACGAGGTACAAATGCGTCTGAAATGTACTTTATGATTTCGACAGCTGCTGTAAAATGCCCAATTCCAAGATTTCAGTTGGATTGAAGTCTATCTTAAACAGAATGTGATATTCATGCATTAAACCATGAAACAATAAGGACAACCTGTATGTAAACTGAGTCTCTCTACCAAGTCTCCTACTTTCTGGCAGGAAAACCATTGTTCTGACTGCTCGGGAAAAGTCTATACTTCAACACTTGTGACGAAGTGCTGGCAATTCCCTGGCCGCGGAAGTAAACGTTTCATATAGAAGTCCCAAGCATGCAAATGAGATATTACAATTGAATCAGTCATGTGCTGTATGATGCTATGCAGTAGCGCTTGATGGAATCAATGGGCACAAGTACTCAATTGCAAACAAAGGCAAAATAAATTCACACTCAAACCAAATCTTTGTTGTGCAGGTTATAATTTACAAAATAAGCTTCTCTCTTTCTCTCTCACAAATTGTGTAGTCCTGGTGTTCTGGTCCTTAAGGTTAACTACTTTTAAGATCAACACCAAGATTAACAGGTCAATTATTTCCTACACGACTAAAGCCACTATCAGTGATTCGCACGAAAGAGTCAAAATATTTGAAGTTCACAGGAATAGCTTAAAAGTGAAGGATAGGTCTGTAGAAGTCGTGTAAGTTATGTATAAAAGCAAGAGGACATCAAGTTTCAAAGATATTCAATTTCCATTGAATTATGTGTTGCAATAAGTGTCCGCACGGACAGCAATTACTAAAATATCCGATTTTGTTATTATTAGGTTGCTTTTGGGCTTATAACTTATAACTGCAGTAAAAACTTGTGTGACAGAATTGAGCGCCTGCAAATAAGATCAGCCAGGGCCATACTCAGACTACCTATTCGAACCAGGTCTGAGTATCTTCGTACAAAAATGGGTTGGATTACTTTGGAAAAACGTAGAATTTACCATCTGAATTTAGCTGTTTTTAAATGTATGTCAGGGCAGGCCCCTGCTGCTATGTGCAATCATTTTACTCGGGTTGGGGACTCACACAAGATAAATACTCGTTCTAGTTCATTTGGGAAAATCAGACCAATTGGGCCTTCGCTTGAATACGGGAGGCGCACCTTTCAATATAGAGGGGCCATTGCGTGGAATCGACTCCCTGTTTCAATTATATCACCTTTGCCATTCAACATTGCAGCATTTAAAACTAAATATCATTCGTCTGTGTAATTGTCATAAAAACATCCATTATACTCTATTGGGCAAGGTGTTTGAAAATAAAATTTGAAATTTTGTGATTGTTGCAGCTCAAACATGTTTCTATTCTTAGTGTAATTATTTATGTATATATTTGTGTTTTTAATTTATGTAAATTACTTTAATCAATATTTATGATGACATTTATTATTCGTTATATCATTATTTACAATTGTTATGTTCATTAATCAGTTAATATTACATTACATTCTCGTCCCTTTACACTTTTGGACGGGGATTTGGCATTTTGCCGGTAGTGGATCATGATGGATTTGGTCCTCCTGCTTTTGGGTCTTTTTTTGGGGACATAAAATGTCCCAGGCCTTTAGTCAGTCCTTTACCATCTTGAGGCTGGACCACATGAGGAATGGTGGGCTGGGTCTTTGGTGGTTTGTTGCCGGCAGGATGTCGGATCGCCGTTCTGGAGATGTAGGGGAAATGTGAATGTAATGTACATTATTTTTAATCTACCAAGTAATCATCTGGTCCAATTTTGATTTTTGAATTATGAATTGCTGTGATTGTGTTGGTGCAATGATTGGATGTTAAATTTTAAAATTTCAAAGGTTTTTAAATTATATAGATATGTTATCTGAAATATGTTAATTTGAAGCTCCTGTTAAGTGATCATTATGCTTTTAAATTTTGCTTTGATATGTTCCAGTTTGTTAATATAGCTGTAATATTATTTGTATGCAGTGTTAAATTTATTTTAAGTCTAATGAATTGATTGTAATATTATATACTGTAAATTTAAATGTTGTTTTACTTAAATTGTGGTATAAATTTCAAAAATTCCTTCGGAAATGTGGCTTCCGTTAGGGAGATGGTCCATGGATCCCGTGGTACGACCGAGAGTTATTTTTCAAAATTATTTTGAAGAATATAAACTGCACATTTTAAATAGGTGCAAAGAGAGATGGCGGGCGGCGAAGAACGGGACGATCAGCCCACGCTGCAATCCAGGGACTGCAATGTTGGAGACCAACTGAACAATAACCCTAAAATCAACGCATACCTGACGACTTGTGTGCTCAATTCCATAATAATTCAATACCTGTTCTTTGCTATTGCTAGCCGTGGACAAAATAGGTTTATAATATCATTTTGATGGAAATAGTCATTGTTTTGGTTATTTTATCACCGTTTTTTCTTCTCTTTCGTTTTCACCATATGTTTCTAAAAGTACATAGTCTCATAATCTAAGGCTAAAAACAAGGAAAAGAATTGGTTAAGTAAGCAAAAAGTGCCATTTCTGGAGGGTAACGTTCTTTTCTGAGACACCTTGTATCTCGGTTAGTTGGAAGGGAGGACGGTACATAGGATGAAAATCTACTCCAATCTGTTGGAAAATTGTTCATCTATTATAAGGATTAAAATACGTAGTTTGTTTTTTTCTGTATGACCCTATGGTTTGGAGTACCATTGCGTCTGAAATGTAATTTATGATTTCGCAGCTGCTGTAAAATGCCCATTCCAAGATTTCAGGTTGGATTGAAGTTATCTAAACAGAATGTGATATTCATGCATTAACCACGAAAACAATAAGGAAAACCTAATAAGCTGTGTGTAAACTGAGTCTCCCTCTAACCAAGTCTCCTACTTTCTTGCAGAAAACAATTGTCTAACCACTCGGGAAAAGTCTCTACTTCAACACGAAGTGCTGTCATTCCCTGAGACCGCGGGAGTAAAACGTTTATTTATACTGTGTGGCCCCCAAAAAACAAAAACGCAACATTGGTGGCAGGCGCCATAAGTTTTGAACAAAAGCAATTTGACTACTTATTCTTTGTTGTAGGGGGAGATGGGACTGTTAGCTAATCTCCTGAAATGTTCATAAAGGTAGATTCAATAGTTTTATAGATATGACCCCAACGCATCAAGTACCCCCGCAGAACCACCATTTAACAAAAAGGAGTAGCTGGTTTAACAACCACAAGACTGCAATGAAGAACAAAGAATGCAACTACAATGTTGATTGCAATCAACATTTACTTGCCCAAATTTCTTGCAGAACAACTTCCATACTCGCTGTCAAAAAGACTCATTTACATATTATATTTAACTGATATAAATTTTTTTTAAAACATTAATTTATTGTGATAATAATTTGTTTCAAGAAATAAAAACTATGGCTAAGTCATAAAACTCCTCATTACATAAAATGATAGATAGAGCGTTGGGGCTGCAACTTGCTTGTACTGAAGTAACGTGTTACAGTATTTTCAACTTTATGAAAGTAAAACCTATGATTTCAGACCTAAACTCCATAACAATATCAGTATAGTCCTTCTTCATTCAATTTTTGGGGGTTAAGATCACTCTTTGTGTACCGTAACAAAATGATGAATGATAAGCTCTAGTGCACTTCAGTCTTATTGACAATACGAAGAGTTTGTTGATCATACTTTCCTAATCAGTCCTTATTTTGGGACAATACGAAGAGTTTGTTGATCAATACATGTCTAAGTCGACTTTAAGGTGTTAAAATGCATGTTTTACTGTTATTACCCCATGGAAACATTCATATGTAATATTGTTGCGCATCTGTCTTTTAAAAAGGGGAAATGGTGGTGGACTTGAAGATTCATATTGGTGTTTCCTGGGCGCAAAACTTCAGTTGCCTATTTGTAGTTAATAGCGCCTCATTTTGGTTAAATGGGTCCCTGCAGGTTACTTTATTCTTGGGTCATATCTAAAAATATTGACTCTACCTTTATAAACTTTTCAGGGATATTAGCTAACATTCACCATCGTACTTGCAACAAAGACTAAGTAGTCACAGTGCTTTTGTTCAAAACCTCTGGCGCCTGCCACCCACGTGTTGCCGGTTTTTTTTGGGACACCGGTATAAAGTTCCCAAGCATGCAAATGAGTATTAACAAATATGCGGCCTGACCATAGACCTGCTGTTGAAATTTTCTAACATGGGCCCGCTTGTAATGGGCCACTTTGGGCCCGGGGTCGAGTAAAAAGAGTAGGAAAAAGACAACATAAAGAAAGAAAAAAAATATAATGGAAAAGACAAAATGTTGGTAAAAAATACCTTATGAGCCTCATTAAAGGCATTTCAACTGTTTTTAAGGTGAGGTCCGTGGTAAAAATAAATTAATTGTTGTGCCGGCAGCCACTCCTTGGAGCCAAGAAGCCTGAACCTTTGATAACGGTCGAAATCTTTACGATTTTGCTGGACTTTCATCTATATCTAAGAAAGTTACAAGCCTTGGGCCGGTGGCAGCCCGTATAAGGCCAGGAAAATTGATTGCAGGGTAGAGAGTTGGACGTACCTTCTCTATCTAGCAAGTCCCTATTTCAATTCTTTTTCGGGGGAAATTGTGACGCCTTTGTCCGGTCGCAGCGAGCGTTGTCATGGGTCACTGATGACGCTGATGAATTCAGCAAGCTAAACAATGTTTTATGCGGAAAAAGTTCACTTTATTCCATTTAAACTACTGAATTCATACCCAGTAACCCAGTGCCTTTAAATGGACCCATCCGGTCGCAGTCCTAGGACAAAGAAACTGTGCACACTGTACCCTTGATGTGAGGGAAGGGCTCAGACTCCAGCTATATATTGTGTTGAAAACAACTTAAATTAATACTATCGATTGAAGTACGAATCTTTGTGCCACAAAAGAGAGTCTAAAAAAGGGGTGCCACTATAATCACAAACTAATCAGGGCCGCGTCGAGAGTTGGTAGATGAAAATCGGGGTATGTTCTCACGTGATCTGCGGTTGCCTAAATGCTGCATATTTAATGAGCTAATTTCCATAATTGTCTGTACGGCTAAAAATACAAGTTCAACCTTCTAACCAGAACCAGGTCGGAATTTGCTGAGACTGCTAGGGGTGTAGTAGTGAGGAACCAGGTATTACATTCCAATCTCGCATTGCTAATATGTAGATATTAAATTAAGGTGCTGGTTCGATTTTGTCTATCGTCTCTACTTGCTATGAGAGCTGACACCTGTACACACCTACCATCAAGTACCGTGGAAAACAATCTTGCGGTTTTGATGCTAGACGCGAAATGCATAGTGCAACGTCCAATTCACTACTGTGCTTAATATGATGTTAACCACTAAAACGTTATTTGTATTATAGTCTGAGCCAGAAATGGATTTGAAAGCTGCAATTCAGGACAAAATGATGAAAATACGCCTGTCATCTGATATCAAACAGTACTACTTCCGGTTATCGCAAAGACGATCGGAAACAAGCCACTTTAATGAGCTAGTTAGGAGATTTTTTCTGAGGGCTGATAACATTCTTGTCTCTCTTCTCATGTGTCCAAAACACTGTGGTTATCAATAGAATATGATCAGACAGAGCTAACGTGACAACGTTCTGGCTGTTCACTGAATTCGCAAGGTCCTTCTTTGTGCCCATGGGTTGCCCCAGCTAGCAAGTGGGCTGGCAAAGAGATGTTCCAGTTGCTGTGGGGGATGTCCACAACCTAAAGTAGTGTCCTGATCTGCGTCCAGGTAGCCCCACTTTTGTAAGGAAACCTTAGATCTATCAGTTCTGGTTCTCACTCTGTTGAGGCTTTGCCATTCCGCCCATGAGGAGTCAGCTCCAGGTGGGAGAGATGCTCGCAGGTTGCAATTTCAATACCAATAGATGTTATTTGCTTGATGGCAAGTCTTTCTTTCCCAACAAGGTGACTCTGTTAAGCTCCTTAGAGACTTGTTTCAAGAGGTTGGACTTTGATTAAAAAACTCTCTTGGGATTTAGGCGATTGGCAGAGGTATTTGTCCAGACATATGGTGCTTCACATTAGATACTTGGCAGGCTACGCTCTTGCCAATTGCCATGCTCGCTTACGCTACGACGGAATTCTAGTGAAGCAAAAAGTCCTGCTAGGATGTTATAAGTTTTCCGTTGTGTTGGACGGAGGCATCCTGTGATAAGGCCGGTGTTGTTGTAAGAAAAAACTGAGTGTCCCCCATGAGAGAGTGTCCTAGCTACCATAGCAACATGTACGGAATAACCATGACCTTGTAGACGAGGCCATTGGGGTACAGTGATGAAACAATATGCATACAGCACTCAATGGAGAACACGATAGACAGATGGGTGGTAGGACACTCAGTCACACGGTCGCTGTAATATATGACACCGGCACGAGGCATTTAAGAGAATAAAGCTTCTTGGCATGGTTGATCTTTCCATTAACAGGGCAAGCATACTCTGCACACGAGTACCACAGGGCAAGTGCCGTCCGATCTTAGGGGTATGTGGTTCGAGTACCCCTCTTGTGCCAGTTAGTTGTTCAAGATGTTTATTGCGTGAACTTAAGTTCTCTTCGTCTTCTCGATGTGGGTCTTATAAGATGAGAGTGCGGTCCAAGGTAACTCCTAGGTAGACAGGGTTATCACAGTGCTCCAGGGGTGTTCCAGAACAGTTCCTTTAAGCTGACGTTTGGCTTCAGGGTTGGTAGATGGAAAGCACACACCTGGGTCTTAGATGGATTTGCCACGTATGTGGTTTTCCTCACAATAAAGAGCGGTTCATCCAAAGCTTTGGGAGTCTCTCTTCAACCAACTGTGAAGTCGGCATTTGTGCGTAATTACAAGATCGTCTGCATAGATAAAACGACCGGTTCCTGCACTCCAAGGTTGGTCGTTGGTATATATGTTGAACAGGAGAGGTGCAAGCACACTCCCTTGTGGTAGACCATTCTTGAGCCTACACCATCGGCTCTTCTTCGCTCCTAGCTGAACAAAGAACATCCTGTTTGCCAGCAATCTTCGGATAATCTCAGTCAAGCGGATGTCCTTGGTAATTTCCATAATCTTATGGAGTAGGCATCTGTGATTCGCAGTGTCGTACGCTGCTGATAGGTCGACGAACACAGCTCCGGTTACCATACCCTTCTCGAAACCATCCTCAATGTGTTGAGTTAGGCTGAGTACTTGGCTTGTTGTTGATTTGACTGGCCGGAAACCTGCTTGTTCTGGTATGAGGTGTCCGTCTATCACAGGTGCGATACGATTGAGCAGGAGACGTTCAAAGAGCTTGTACACACTTAAAAATACGGGGTCAAATATGCACCGACTAAAAATAAAATGACCCCATTTGAGACAAAATGACTGTTTTTGTGGTCATATTTAACCCTAAAATTAGTTGTTTTAGCTCCAATGGGATCATTTTATTTTTAGTCGGTGCATATTTGACCCCGTAATTTTAAGCGTGTAGGTATGGGTGAGGAGTGACATTGGTCTGTAGCTCTTGGGATTGAATGGATCTTTCCCAGGCTTTAGGAGTGCCATAACATGTGCTTTCCTCCAGATCTTTGGGAACCTGTGGGAAATAAGGCAGCAATTGTAGAGCTCAAGAAGCCATAAAAAAAAAAAAAAAAAAAAAAAAAAAAAAAAAAAAAAAAAAAAAAAAAAAAAAAAAAAAAAAAAAAAAAAAAAAAAAAAAAAAAAAAAAAAAAAAAAAAAAAAAAAAAAAAAAAAAAAAAAAAAAAAAAAAAAATTGATCTTCTTGGGCTTCTTGGTGCACTTGCCATTTAAAAGCATTTGGTGGGCAACTTGGTTGGGTGTGACATTCAGGTAGTGGTCGAAAGCGGCCCATGGTTATATCCATGAATATGGAGTGCGCGAAAGCGGAGAACCTCTAATTTCTAATTGCTTTGTTGCTTAGCATGTTTGTTGTATTTTTTGTTTGTTTTCTTGATCTTTTTTGGGGGATTTGTATTTCATATATAGAAACTATGGTGTTCATAATTATGCTCATGGGCGGTTTCAAGTCATTTTTCCACGGCCGGATATTGACTACCCAGTGCCTATGGTATTACACTTGATTAGTCATGCGCTGTTGGTATGGTGTTATGCCGTTTTAGTTCGGTTTGAAGGAATAATGGCATACCATTGGCATAACTGGGGATCTATATGGAAATGGCTACCGACGAATGGGCACAAGTACTCAATTCAAACAGAGGCAAAATAAAATTCACCTCAAACCAAAATATTTGTGTGCAAGCTTAAAATTTACAAAATAAGAATCTTTCCCTCACAAATTGTGTAGTTCATGGGGTTCTGGTTCGTTATGGTTGTAACTACTTTTAAGATCACCCCAAGATTAGCAGGTCAATAATTTTCCTACACGATTAAAGCCACTATAGTGGTTCGCCGAAAGGTCAAATATTTGAAATTCACAGGGATCGTTTCTTAAAAGTAAAAAATAATTCTGTAGACGTTTTGTAAGTTATGTTTAAAAGTAAGAGGACAGCAATTTTCAATTTCCATTGAGTTATATGTTGCAGAAAGTGTCCGTAATTACTAAAATATCTGATTTTGTTCTTTTTAAGTTACTTTTGGGCTTAAAACTTTTGGGGTATGTTAGGATACCTATTCTTGTTACAGACATGCAAAAATCTGATTTTTGTTTATGTTTTCTATTTTCTGATTTAGCAAATCACTGATAGTGCCTTTACTTGTTCAATAGTCCTGGTCAATTATTCATAAACTGGTACCAAATTTTACAAACAATTGTATCCTCCATCTTATGAACCCAATCTATTGATATATTTAAAATTCAAAAAGTTCATAACAATCCTAAGTTCCCAATCCCACACACCAAATGTCTGATCAGTTAATATCAGATGTTAATCAATAATCTTTCAAATAATTTTGACCAACAAATTCATTAACCTTTTCATTAGACGCCTCATGAGTTCATAATCCTCAAATCAATTCATTGAACCAATCATTTCATATTGGATCATTTATTGAACCCTCTCAAAAATGACATGAAGCAATTTACCGATCACATCAATACTTAAGTTGATCAATAACCTTTCAATAATTGAGATCAATAAATCCATGAACCTTCTCAAAAATTGATATCTTGCTTTAATGAACAATTTTATGTTTACAATCACACAAAGCAATTTACCAATCAATCAATACGGGTAGTTGATCAATAATTGTTCAATATATTGAATCAATAAATTTCATAAACCTTCTCAAAATGGACTTCCTTGCTTTAATTAATTTAATCTTCACAATTCCACACGACAAATTACCAATCAATCGATACCGGTAGTTGATCAATAACCTTTCAACAATTGGGATCAATAAATCGTAAGCCTCAAAAATTGACGATTTGCTTTAATGAACAATTTTATGTTCATAATTCCACAAACCCATTTGTCGATCAAAACCAGGAGATACCTTTCAATTATTAGGTCCGTTATTTTATAAACCACCTCAATCATCACAGTCTCGCTTCCACAAAGCAATTTGCCGATCAATCAATACTGTGAATGGTGATTGACGTCTCGCTTTAATTAACACTTTAATGTTCCCAATTCAACAAAGGAATTTACCAATCACTCAATACCAGTAGTTGATCAATAGCCTTTCAATAATTAGGCTAAATCCATGAACCTTTTGAAAAATTGACGCGTTGATTTAAAGAGACACTGGCACATATGAAAATAGTGCGCCCTCTAGATTTTTCAAAATTGATATTTTTGCATGGTTGTAAAGCTTGTATATATATTAGCTCTCACCTGAAATTATTAAGCCCAAATCAGCGCGCTTATGAGTAAACAGGACAATTTTATAATGAATGAGTCCGGCGACATTCATTCAGCAGACGACGCGGAAATGGCATTTAACACAAGAAAACACACGACGGAGTTGATTTCCGCGTTATGCACCTTGTTTGGACAGTGTTTGTGTTGTCTTTTTGAGTACGAGTCTATGATATTCATGTAATAGACACATTTGATTAAAGTTACGGCAAACTCAAAAGTTGCCTACAGATTACATGTATGTCTTTAGCCTCTTATTAATGCCCTATGGTTGTTTTTTTAATATATCTGTATTCGTGCAATGGCCTAGACTATAATTTCCGAGCAAATTTAAGAAATTGCATATTTTGTGAAAATGTTCCAGTGCCGCTTTAATGAACAATTTTATTTTCACATTTGCACAAACTCATTTATTGATCAATTGAGTACAGGCGGTTGACTAGTAAAACCTTTCAATAAATTAGATTAATAAATTCACGAACCTTAAAAATTGGTCTCGTTATAAACAAACAATTTGCGGTTCGCAATACCCAACACCAATTCATTGATCAACCAATTCCCAATAATTGATCAATAGTCTTTAAATTTGGATCAATAACTCGTGAACCTTCTCAAAAATTGACGTCTCGCTTTAATGAACAATTCGCTGATGTAGAGCACGTTAGAATAAGACCGTTGCCAGGTCAACTGGGTCACGCCAACTTTGGTTCGAGACACTGATCGCATTGATCATATGGCATATCATAATTCGGAACAGTTGCAATGAGCCAAGGCTTGAAGCAGTAACCAATGGATACTAACGTGCATTGTATCAGCGAATTTAAAGTGCACAATTTCACAAAGAAATTTATCGATTGATCATTACAAGTAGTTGATCAATTAGATGATCAATAACCAATAATAAATTATTTTTATAACGAACCTTCTCAAAAATTGACGTCTCGCTTTAATGAACAATTTTATGTTCACAATTACACAAACCAAACTATCGATCAATCGATGCAGACAATAACATTTCAATCATTGAATCAATAAAATCATACACCTAATTGATTTTCAAGAAGAATTTTATGTTCACAATTACAAATACCAACATTTCGAACACCATAAGCAACCAATTAATTGAACAATTACTCTGCTGTTCAGCAAATCTTAGTGACCCGGCATAGTGACCTGCTCCCAACTCTAGTATCTACCAAGGTTAATGTTAAATGTCTTCAACTCTTCCACCAAAGGCTCTGGACATCCGGCTTGACTTTACATCTAATAAACCTTCCTAAATTTTGGGAACCGAGTGCAACACTGGACGTGCAAACGATCAGTCGGAAGGTTACGCCAAGATGTGTTATTTTCACGAGAAAGCAAAAACAAGATGTCGCTGTATTTTATCTCAATAGCTGGTCGAAGACGCTCTGGAAAATGTCCTGATTTGAGGTCTAAAAACTGATTTCATGATTAAATAATGATTTATTGTTGGAGATTGTCAACTACATACGTACGTTGGTCTAATATGATGTGAAAGGGTTGATTGGGGGGTTAAAAACAAAGGATTAAAATTCTGAAATTGAAATTTTAAGCATCCGAAATCATTAATTGAATTGTCTGCTCCAAATATGTCTGTGTAAAGGTACCATCTGTTTTCTGTGAAGAAAGCGAAGACATCGGAAAATGTATATAACTTTACATTTACTGGCGTCCTGAATTGAATTCTCGTATGTTATTACATGGACCTGATTTTCATAGATTTGAATTACAGACATGTGCAGAGAATACGGACAATCGCAAGGCAAACTCATGTTCAAAAGACCTCGTCTAACAATTTTCACAGTGAATAATTATACTTGGTTGATCTGCCGATTCAATGCGAAAGCGCAAAAAGTGGAAGACAAAATGCGTCGCCACCAAATATAAACACATTCACCATTCAAAGTAACCACGCATACCAGACATCATGTCCGACGGCACATCAATTTTGAACATTTTCTAAAACTTTTAAAGATAATAAAAGACCTGAATTTTGGATTTTCCAGCTCCCCTAAACAAAATTTCAAAAACATCTAAAGGAAAAATAAAAATTAACAGACCGAAAAAGAAACCACATGTGCCGTCAACAAGGGTTGGTATATACATTTCGTGACCCCACTTTGCTTAATTGAATCAGAAGTCAGGCAGCCTTTACGGAATAAAGCGTATGTGATACTGTACTTTACTCCGTAAAGGCTGCTGAATTCTGAGTCAAAGTGGGATCACAAAATGTACCAACCCCCGTCAGCATAACTATGGAAAACCCACATTAGAAGAGGAGTGAGCAGACACAACCCACGCCAACGAGGGAGAGAGATATAAATTGGATCAAACATTCCGTTCCAAATTAAATTATATAAAACCCTTCACCAATATAATCTGTAAATCTGGTTAACAAAAGTACACAAAAATCAGAAC
The DNA here is from genome assembly GCA_023653785.1 of Ophioderma brevispina. Taxonomy (NCBI): domain Eukaryota; kingdom Metazoa; phylum Echinodermata; class Ophiuroidea; order Amphilepidida; family Ophiodermatidae; genus Ophioderma; species Ophioderma brevispina. The sequence continues at coordinate 32,680 of JAMKCH010017113.1, forward strand.
AGGCAATTTTCGTAGTCTTTGATGATTAAACCCCGTTATCGACAAACATAAGTTGATTGTCGCTTATGATGGTTGGGTTTACGTTATATTTACATGAATTACAGCTATTTGCCCAAAACATTTTAATGTTTTGAACAATTTAATGTTTTTGGTCTTCGGAATATGGACAATGCCTTAAAATGTATTTGTCTATATTCCGAAGACCTAAATGCGAAAGTTATTTGTAAAGTTAATTACTTTGATATCGATATGACAATAAATTTAAGTAGTTTTCTTGTAAAAGTAAAAAATAGTTTTCTTGAACTACTGCAATTATTACTCACCTTATCTTGATATACAAAGATTACACAAATTGCCAAACAATTTCCCATTTTGCAGCCCAAATGTGAAAATATGGATAACAAATACTTTGGTGTTTCAATTCTTGATCTAAAAAGAACAATATCGTAATAACATCTCACATTAAACTTTATGATTCCACTATGTTATTAATAGCTTAATTTTCATAAATCATACACCCATCAGAAAATACTGCCCAAATTAGATTCGACTTATCCCAAAGAGTTTTCCAAAATAAAATTATACAAGTTGGTTTTTCATTCTTCTAAAATCATAACATGAAACACACATTTTAAATCTCTCGAACACTTAAACCCTCGTCTACCGGAAGGGGGGTTTGTGGGTGTTGTATCCACCCCCTTCAGGTTTTTCCCCGCTTGCTAAAAACCCATGTTTGGTGCCAAATAATATAATGTATGTCAATGACAATCTTTCCGCTCCTTTGCATCCAAAAACAAACCTCCACCGGGGTATGAGTAAGATACAAGGTTTATCCCCAAAGTGATGAATAGAGGAAACCAACCCCCCCCCCCTATTTTCGGGATAAAAGTACCAACTGCCTAGCCACAACCCAGCCACATCACAGGCACTTGATGTTGGTACCAATTCCAAAATATGGCCTATGGCCCTCCTCTTTCCATTAATACCACATTAGTACCAACATGCCTAAGCACAACGCACAATTGGCGTCATAGACGTTTTGATGTTTGCAAAATTTGTCAATTTCCCTATTAATCACCATGGGGACAAAATAAATTTGTCGCCAAAAATGTATTAGGAAATATCAAGATTTTGTCGTTGGATCTACTGATGGGAAATGACTATTTTATATGATTAGAGTATCTTAGTGCTTCCCCATACTGTTTTTTTGAGTCGCTAAAATTGTCGAAATATCATTTTCCACCCAATTCATATTTTCGTCCTTTCCTCAACATATGAGGTAATAGTGACGTCATAATGGGAAATGTTGGGTAGCTTATTTTGATACCAATGGGAAAGAAGAAACTCTATGCTACCCTGTGGTAAACCAAACTACAGGAATCCGATGTTCATTAACGAAAATCACAGGGGGCGGTAACCACCCCCCCCCCCCCCTCGTTAGTTTTGTACAAAATGGCTCAGCTAGACGAGGGTTAACATATCCAAGAAATGTATTAAACATTAAATTTGACGACATTCTATCTATATTTGACAATTGAGTTATTTCAAAAGTCTTTCGTGGGCCTTATATGAAACAGTCCATTGAGTCCATTATGTCAATGTTTTCAAATAAACAAATAACCTCACGTGGTTAAACACACTTTTTTCAAAATAGCCCGCCAAACTCAAACCTTTAGGGAATAGACTGATTGTATTGAATAACATTGGCTTGGATAGTCGAGAGAGTCGTAAAATGACACTGTTATGTTACCGAATAACATACCCGCTAACAAGTTATGCACATACTGTTTTGCTTCGAATTTCGTTAAGTCTACTTGCCCTCATTTTTCAAAAATACAATCAAAATATTTATCCATTTTAAGGCTGATTCAGATATTGTTTGAAAATATTTTTTCGTGGAAATAGTCAACTAGAAGTAAAGATAGTCACCTACATGCCTAATTCCAAAGTTTGAGATGAAGCGGATCTTTCGTTTCCGTGCAGTTAAACATCTATGTGTAGTATACAGCGCAAGGCTACTGTGTGTACAAAAAAATTCCGGATCCGGAAAATTATAACAAGTCCATGATTTTCCTAAAAATAATTAAAAATAATAAAAAAAAAAAATTATATGAAGGACTTCGATTTGAGCTGTATTTATTTCACACAGTGATTAGTATATGGACATCTTTATGTATATGGCCAAAAACACATTTTTTTCTTTAACAGGTACTTTTCTTATAGGTACTACTAGTGCAATCTTTAAGTCTTGAGAAAGCTACTCTTCCTCCAATATTTGGTGATTCCCCCAACCCACTATATAAAAGTGGGTCTTGAAATAAACAAAATATAATACTTTTATACTATTAACAAATCAACCACAACATTAAAAATATACATATTTTCCAGAAGTAGGCACATAACGAAGACGTTGTCATCTCCTTATAAATAGAATTTTCACCAATTATACTAAGCCAATCCCAAACCTGTTGCTTCCGCATTGTCTGGAATACAAACTGAAAAAGTATACTGTCAAAATTTAGTTCTCTGTGGGGACAAGATTTCATTGCTGCTTGTTCTTCATATCAATTAATACTAAAATAGTTACTATATTTAACGGATATTGAGTCCATTATCATGTAATTACGCACTACATAATAAAATGACTTCAACATGCGACAGGATGAGCTCTAGAATGCGAGAGCCTAAGCACTTCTCAAAAAGGGCTTTAAATTTGGGGGATTTTCACAATTTCAATCGCTCACTTTTATTAGTTTTTGACCATATTTTGCAAACTTGGGGACATGAATCATAATAATGGCCGTATTACAGCATAAGTGTACGAATTTTGACTAATTTTCTTTTAAGAGGTTTTGCAAATTTCCCATCCTAACATACTCGGTCCTTTACATTGAATACAACAATTTTAAAACGCTTATTAAGGACTTCCCCAATTTTCCTGGAGCAGAAAATAAAAAGTTACTATATACTTAAGTTACATGGTGACAATCCTTTGCATGGAATCATGCGTATAGCTACTGATAATGTAATGTATTTCCTATGTAATATTCAACCTATAGCAATTTATGTTATTGTATTACATTATTAGGGCCATTTTGAAACGCAGGGGCTGAACGTTATTGATCACATATAACATATTGCTTTACTCGAACCACTATTACTATAATGCAAGCTTACTCTAAAATGAAACCATACTACTGTTAACAATCATTGTATATATACCAATGCCATACTTTTATATTGTGTAAACCACTGTGTTATAAGCAAATCCCTCCACACTTGTCTCCCCATTCTCTGTTGAATTCAAATATGGCAAGTTCTTACAAAGCTCTATGCTGACAATGTGATAACTGCTACTTTTTCACTTTCTAAAAGTGAGAGATTTGTCACATTATTATTTGTCCCCCTAAAAAAAACGAAAGTAACTGAATTTTGCCCGAAAATGTAAAGGGCTTCAGCACAAACCCCTCGTCTGAAGGATTTAAGCCTGAGAAATGTTTCTTTGGTACAAAACTTGTGAAATTTCTAATTTCCGTATAGATTCAAATACACATTCAGCCTATGAGTTATATTGAAATATAATGCAATAAAAATCACCCTTTTTCTTCTTTCGAGACATTTCTTAGGCCAAATAAAAGGTAAGAAATTAATGAGTGCAATCTATATGAAATTTACTTATTAGACACAATATTTGGGTGCCTCAAAATCTCTCGTTCACCTTTAAGACCAATACAAAATGAAATTACTATAATGACACCAACGCTGTTCTAACGTTACCAATATGATAAAAGGCTATCCCAAATATAACAAACCTATATTTGTCTTTGTAACAACCACATGTATAGGCATTTGCAATGTTATAATATTACTCGATTTATTAGTGGGTAGCTGTGTCATACCACTATGATGAAAACGTTTTCTCATAGTGACACATACATTGTTTTTGTTACAATCAATTCTTATTCAATACTTTTTACATGTAATTTTTATTTACAAAGAGTATTTCCAACGAACTTACGGTATTCCTCCTGTTTTCTAATTTTGTAAACGATATACAGATAATTCAATCAAACATAGGTAGGAGAACATCAATATAACCCTTTTAAGTTAATAATTAGGTACAAAATTACTACATTTTACTCACATTCATTAAACCCTTCCTTTGGCATCATTCACAAATAATAAGAAAATATTTCTCTCCTATAGTCAGGAGGAATTGTGGATACAGGGTGGAAATGGAGTAAACAGACTTTTTCTATTGATTGATTTTTTGTCAATGATGACCTAAGCTACATAATTTCTGGAGGTGTGCTAAATTTTCGTGCAGTGCCATTTTTCTAGAAATCCAATAAGGTGGGCCCGCTATCACTCTCAAATCATTCAAATGGCATATTTTATGCCACTAGATTTCCAGGTTTTATTAGCACGAGGAATCTTTTGAACCGGTTATTGACGTGATTTGATCACACATTACCATCAAATCCAATATGGCCATCCCCCCCCCCAAACCCAATATGCCCCCATGAAATCATTCAAGTGAGCATAACTCATCAAGTATTGTGATAGAGGCATATTCCCTGCGCTCTATACCCAGTAGAACTCATATCTGACATTTCAAGTGTGTAACAAGCTTCCAATCAAATGTAAGCCCATATGGTGGGCCTTTAAGATCTTTAAAACCTACGAATTGCCACATAGTCATAAATACTGGCGTCCATTTTGAATTTTAAGTATGTTGTCAAAACAAATAATACCAGATACGAGTTATTAATGCTCAAAGACATACATCTCATACTTTTAATTTAAACTTTAAAATCATTAAATAATGAAATATATAACTAAAATACAATACAGACCTATCGTAATTTATTAGTTTTAAAGAAGGAAAAAGGCCGCCACCATTGGCCCCCATTTAACATTTTGCATTGCATTAAGAAAAAGAAATTCCAGGATAAGAATGTCAAATGAGTCAAAGATTATCCCATACCTTAATTTACACCTTTATAATTATAAAAAATTAGTTGATGTAACTACATTAATTACACATATAATGTAGATTTTACCTATTTTTAAAGGCGGGTTTATTGGCTATGCATCTGAATTTTGAAAATGTCCATTACAGAGAAATGCCAAACCAAGGGTTCTAGTGATCAAATACATGTATCTCATAAGTTGTAAAGCATAAAGCATGCATATAGACACTGGAATAAGCCTCCTAAACTGCAAAAGGTGCAGAACACTTGAAGTGTCTGGATGCGTTGGAAATGCATTTAGAGGTGTTTAAATAACACTTGCAGAGTGTGATCAATTGTAACAGATTTGACACACCTGCAGGAACATATTTCAGGTGTTCAGCATTTGTGTATTCAAGTACCGTAAATAGGTATAATGGAGGATTCAAGATCATTTTAATGATTCGAGAGCATATTTTATTTGAGCAGCCATATGGATTTGTGGCAATGTAATGATAAAATTAAATTAGCGTGCTTTAAAACCACCGGAGAGTAGAGAGTAACGGAGAAATATTTGTCTTATCTGAAATACTTAAGGGATTATAGTGATTTGGGACATGGTGGCAGCCATATTGGATTTTTTAAAAAAAATTAGCCACTGTTGTAACAAATTGCACACACTCCAAAAAATTATCGGCTTAGGTCCTAATGAACTAAAATCTATCAAGAGAAAACAGTGCTGGTACTCCATTCCACCTTCAGGATGTGTGCCTAACCTTCTACCTGACTATATACATTGAAGAGCGTGACCATTTTCAGTAATAGATTTCTGTGACTTTGACTCTTGCTCAGGTTAACCTCAGAATGGGAAGAATCAACATTTGCCAGCAGTGAATAGTACGGTGGACACAAACCTAGGGTTTTCCAGACCTCAAATAGATATTAAATGCTGAGGATGAATCGATATCTGTCAAAATTGGGGGGTTCCGATCAAGTATGAATGTAAAGCATAGGATATTTTAATAGGACACTTATCTTTTTAATGTACGGGCGCATTGTACATTATTAAGTGTTTGTTGAGTAATTCCAATTGTTAATCTCAATACTCTGAAATTTCATAATCCATAGCTAATTAGCTGGAAGAACATAGATCAAAGATCTGCATCTTCAGCGTCATTTTGGCAATCATTGTGATCCAATAACGGAAGACAGGTTACATTCATTGGGGAAAAGTTTGAAGTCGATGTACACTGATGTTTTCCCTGTTTCACTCGCGCAATGGAAACGCCACATCCTTCATTTGATGTCACGCGAAAGAGCACTAATTCAACTCCTTTAAGGGCCATGCATACACTCGAACAAATATAATTTCAAGCTCGCCAGCCTTTTTCATCCCACTCATACTTATGTATAGCCCTCGTTGCAGAGATACGCAAGCAGCATATACATGCTCTTGATATTTTGCAGAGGAAGAAGCCACACTTGACATTCTATCACTGCTAGGCGGTTCAATCACAACATGATTGTTTGATTCATTCCCTCTTGTGGTTCTAACTGATATTTGTTTACCTTCCATTACCAGCAAGTGATCTGTAGTGAATTCAAGGTCATGGAGGGACAAAAGTGGTATTTGGACAATACTGGACGTGGTGAAGCTGCATTGGCAATCATTAAACCACAAGTGGAGTGAGTGTTACCAACAACTATGATTGCTCATTTGCTGCCATACAATCACACGGTTGTACCTTCCAAGGGACTTCGTATGAATTTCTTAATTTTTTCTACATGCCTTCTTGGATTTAAACGCATACATCTTAGGTGGCACCCATCATAACATACACAAATAGACTCTCTGGCTTAGATTGACTGATGCAACCCCTTTTGCACCGCTTCTTCCATTCGCGCGAAGGATAGGGAGAAAGGGGAAAAAGGCTGCTTGATGTTGCTTTTCAGTGATGTCATAACACGCTGACACATTTTGTGTTTGACAAACAGCAAGCAGAGTATCACTATGAAAGTCGCAGTGCATCAAGAACGTTAGTAGGTATGCATAGCAATGTGCCCACTTCAAAGCTTCTGTACCCAAAATTAAAACAAAAAATAAAATTAAATAAATCTATTTTTTTTTAAAAGTTGGTAATTTATCAATTTGGAAAGAAACAAACACGATTAAAAAATACAGCAAGTAAACTTGCGCGTGGTCACCCTGACAAGATGGCAAAGTAGAACATGACCTCAGATGACATATCCAGTATACAACATTAACCCATTCAAACTTTCGAAGAACACGTTGATATTACCCTCAAAATTTTGACTAAACTTTTATTGTTCGTAATTTATTGAGAGAGACTTTCTCCGGGAAAGTACTTGTGTACTATAAAGAGGAGAAATGGGAATATCCCTTGTTTTTGCTAGTTGCACCTGTTAGATTGGGCTCAAATAGGGGAAGTGGGGAATTCCCCAGATGTAAACTTATAACTGAGTCAAGTTGTGCTTAAGATAAAACATTGCTTGATCTGGGAATTTCACCCTAAATTAAATGTGCGGTTGTGATGGCCAGTTTGGTGATGCAGTTAGTTGATGTTGTAATTTTTTTGAAATCTGATTTGATGGTGCTAGGTTATGGTATGCATGATGATGTGATGTAATGATTATGTTAGAAAGGGAATCTCGCTGTGAGTAGTTAAAAGTACTTGTGACTGAAAGACTGACGCCAGGCAGCTGCAATCAGGCGCTAAACCAGAGCTCTGGAGCGATACAGTCTAATTATAGCTAGTTGATCGACATAATGGTAGATGTGAGTTCTACCTCTAGTGACAGGATTTTAATACTTTGGATGCCACCGGAGTTTGATAGCTAAAGTGTCTGAGGTCGTCTTTTAAAAGAACTGCAGTTTTGGAATCAAAAAAAGGGATTACAGGTTGTGGTCCTATATGAGGACATTAGCGACAGAACTGATGGTGGTATAATACTTGGATTGTATATTGTGGAAGATTAGTGTCGTCGAGGAAAGCCCCGTGTCTTGAACTGCTGAGCAAAAATTACTTCTAGACTCAGAAGATTCTTATGGAACATACCCTGGATATTATGTGTGTTTTGCATGCTAGTCATTTGGAGTATTCGCGTGTGGGACATCTCGTTGAGCTTCAACGCTTTCAACACAGTGCAATGCGAACTCTAAAAAGTATAAATCTAACTAATTGTGTGTAATTTGCTAATGTAATGTTGTTTTGACATACCCCAAATTCTTGAACCAATTACAAATCAGTAAAAGCTGTTATTTATATAACATTTTCAGATCACTGTGCACAAGGCTCATTTAGTTGTGTTTGAAAGGATCTATGACCTTTGACCGTCTACGAGGACCGTCAAAACAGAATTGGGGGCTCGTTATCCGGGAATTGAATTGAGATAAATTGAGCCTTCTTGTTCAAAATTACACCTTTAAAGTGTGGTGATTGGTGATAACGATTGCAAAATTGTGCACAATTTGGCATACAAAAAGGGGCAACTTGGGAGAAGTTGGATGAGCTTGCGAAAGCCGGAGAATGAAACTAACCAAGAATTTAGGACTTGAGGCAAAACAGCTGAGAAAGCAAGGGATCACAAATAATTTTGATTGAAAAATTTGTCTCCAGGAAGATGTTTTGGGATAAGTCAATTGGAATAGGATAGAAGAAATTATGGAAAGGGCCAAAAGTGATGCATTCAAGTTAAAAGAACTTGAAATTCAAAAGGAATTAGGAATAGAATGAGAAAGATGGAAATGAAAATGAAATTGAATAAGAAAAAGAAAAATTGCAAATGCAATGCCCAAAAAGAGATGCCAACAAACAAGAGATGGAATGGCAAATTGAGAAAGACAAAGAATTAGAAAAGAAAAGTGCAAAACAAAATGAATGAAACAAACACAGGAATGGAATGCAGATTAAAACAAAAGAGCATGAAGCTCAACTAGAGTTAGGAAAAATTGAAAAAACAGGCTAAGAATCATCAGGACTCTTTCCAAGCCCCCTGTTGTGATGCGGCGAAAAATATTCGCCTGGTTCCAAATTTCAGGAACCGACAGTAGCAAAATACAGGGCTCGTCCCAAGAATGGCATAAAACTCGGGAACAAGGGGCCATTCTGTGTAAAAGAAAAGTACGCTTGGGTCTTTGTTTGGTACTCTTTTGAAGCCCAATAAAATAAGCTTGGATTTACCGTGTATTCATTCACACCTTAGGTAGAAAAAGATATGCTTAGTCAAAGGGAGAGGGCAAAATCGGATTGGTCCGTTGGTCC